>QBDW01000948.1:0-93014 GCA_003261595.1 Maconellicoccus hirsutus
AAAACTTGAAAATAATCGATTTTTAACTCATCAATTTGAAAAAAAAAAACCAACGACCCAAAGAACGCTGCAGAAGGCCACTTGTAAAATACGATCTTGGAGTTATTGAAAAATTACGACGAAAGGAGATGGCTCCTCGCGACGACGATTTTCCTCGTAATCGCGTAAATATCAATTTATACGCGAATTTCGAGACGCGGCGGCGAAATTATTCAAAACGAAACGCGTAAAAACGAATACGGAGGACGAAATGTGATAATTTTCCATACCCTTTTTTTCATCCTCGTAAATCCGGTCAGCAGCGACATGAGCATCATCTTGAAGATCAGTATCGCCGCGTGAAACGCATACGTGCGAAACACCTCGTTGCTGAACACCAGTAAATCCTTCATATTCGCGAAACAGCGGCTTGAAAACGTCGATGATGAACCTGACGAAAGATTCCAACAGCAGTATGAATTTCAGGTAGATGTAGAAAAAGTAAAAAACAAAACGAAGGAATGGATTTTGCAACAATCGATCCAAACTGAAAGGCACCTCCGCGTTAGATCGTCTCTCAAAGGCCAACTGCTCGCGTTTCCCGTCGCTATTAACGACCGGTGCTTCGGTACCTGTTGGCATGTTTAAAGGATACGCCATCGAGCGAGCTGGAGAGGCAAGAAAACCTTAGCGTGATGCTTCTACCCATATTTCCGTCGTTGTTTATTCATTCGACAGGGATGGATACGATGAATAAAAAAAACCCCTCCGTAACGACTGCCGCGTCTCAAAATGCGTAATTTCCCATTTTCCTCGAGACAACATTTACGCTTCTGGGGTGAATTCGGACATCACGAAAATAGCCCATTTGTCGCGTGACGCCGGTGAAAAAGCGTCCTGGCGGTGCTTCGAATTGTGGAATATTCCAATGACTAAGCTTCGTGAAAATACCTCGAGCGCTAAATACAAACACCGAAAATGTTGAATTTTTGATGCAACGAATTCGTCCGATTATACGACGGAAAATACGACGTCAAGTCGCGAAAAAGGTGTTAAATTCGCGTTGTTTGCATCGAGCCGACCAAACGAGCTGGTCAATAACACGCAACTTGACCCTTTCCACCGAGTTTACCTTCTCATTGGTCAATTGATACGTTAACCGTGTAATTTCACATTTATTTTTATCGTCTTCGCGCCGCCACCTCGAAATTACTACGATCGTCGTGACGAAAGAGGGAATTTCTCATTTCTCATATTTTTACGACGCCCTGTATCGATCGCCGGATCCGAAATGATGTAGATATTGGTGGAAAGCTCGCGTATACATAAACGCCACGTAGATTAACGCGTTTTGTCTGCCCCCTTCGCCCCTTCACCGCGGCTTGTTATATCGCCAGTCGAACATTGATAAAAACCTATTATTATAGAAGAATACATTAATATCTTATAGCGATATTCGCCCCTAACAACCACCGCGACCTAGTTTGATCGTGTCCGGAATCCCGAAAAAAAAATTCTTCAACGAAAAACGGTTAATTAAATGATACGCGACGATTATCCGCTAGATTTCCGGTGCCAAATATACGTAACACGCTGGCGTAGGTGTTACTTCGACGCGAGACATCCGGCGCTATCAAAAAGTAAAAAGGTCAAGTGAACGTTTGCGTCAACCATGTGGTCAATTATTCATCCGAACGACTCGTTATGTACCGATTACCTTGATACCGTATTTATTGGTAACGAGGTCGGAATTTTTGACAGGGAAATACCCGTAGAGATGGGGTGCGAAGGTGGAACTTGAACACGCCCTTTTGACGTGAGTCATGAATAATTATGTCAATAGGAAACCTAAAAGACGAGTATCGAGTGTCGTATGGTTGTTTTCCCAACTTACAAACTCCATTACGAAGTTTACCTCGAGTTTTATCGGTAATTACCGCGTTAATAATCGAATTACCGGTGTTCACCTCCAACGAAGGGTAAATTACCGGTAATTAGCATTCCTGAGAGGTATTCGATAGGCGTTGCGAGTAATCGGCCAAGTATTCGGTGAAGTAATTTTGATCAAAAATTAAAGAAATTCGTGGTAATTACCCAAAAATTACGGTAATTTACCGCAATTACCATAATTACCCAAAAATCACCACAATTTACCATAATTACCTGAAAATTACAGTAATTTACCACAATTACCGTAATTACCCCAAAATTACGACAATTTACCATAATTACCTGACAAATTACAATAATTTACCGCAATTACCATATTTACCCATAAATTACAGTAATTTTTCGCAGTTACCATATTTACCCAAAAATTACGGTAATTTACCGCAATTACCAGAATTACCCGAAAATTACAGTAACTTACCGCAATTACCAGGCTTACCCCGAAAATTACAGTAATTTACAGCAATTACCTCAATTACCCCGATTACACAAAAATTACGGCTTTTTATCGTAATTACGGGTAATTACGACTGATGGGGAAGTATTGCTGTGTTATTGAAGCAAGTGAAGAAATACCGCGAAAGACCTTTTTATGATTACCTTCGGTAATTACTGTAATTACGCAAAGTTATTACCTCAAAATACCGTGATAATTAGTGTAGCAACGATGATGGACCTCTTTGGTAATAAATGTGAATTTCCTAAACATTGATGGTAATTTGCAGTGGTAATTATAAATTACCATCGTAATTACACTATATATATACCATAGTAATTACCATAAATAACTTCGGGTGGTTACGATGAATTGAAATAGCGCTAGCTCGTGTATCGGGCAACGTTGCTAATCATTAGTAATCAATAATTTCTGCCCAAAAACTACGCTATTTACGGTAATTATCCTATGTAATAATGGTAATTACGGTAATTTACAGTATTTACCATTTATAGTTATGGTAACTTGAAATATTTGCCTTCGGTAACTACGCTAATTTGGAGATATTTAATGTCGGTAATTACGGTAAATTACCGTAATTACTGTAGGTAATTTCGAAATATTTCACGTCGATGATTAGGGTAATTGCTGTTGATAATAACGGTAATTTCAGATATTTATCGTTGGTAATTACGGTAATTCGAGGTATTTATCAATGGTAATTACGGTGATTCAAGGTGTTTACGTTAGGTAATTACGGTAATTCAATGTATTTCCTTTGGGTAATTACGGTAATTCAAGGTATTTACTTTAGGTAATTACCGTAAATATGGTAATTTAGTATTTAATATCGGTTTTGTTTTGTAATTTACGGGGTAAATGTTCGATTTTGACGTGGTAAAGTGGTATTTCCGTAGAAGTGTTGCTTTCAACATTTGTTTCGTTTTAATTCGTTCTTTCGCCGTTTCTAAAATTCCTTTTCCCTTGTTGTTGCAGATTTATAAAATGGAAAGCGAAGAAGGTACGAAGCCTTCGCAAGTGGATCGTATATTTAAACAAGCTCTGCGCGAGTTCAAAGATAATCTAGTCGCTACGTACAGCGTGGTCAATAAGCACGGCGTCTTGATTTTTAATATAAAATATAAAGATTTAATAGCTAATTTTTTGCACGTAAGTAAATCCTTAAGAAAGCGTAGATCTTCAGGATGGAGGGAGGGAGGGTGTCGGGGTTGAAACGATGATCAATTATTCGACTTTAAATTTTCGTTGTTTTTTCTTTCTTTTCAAGGTCATCGAGACGGTTTGCTTGCACGAAAAAGCGAGCGACGACTTTCCGGTAACGTTGTGCGTGAACGCTTTTCGCGGCTTCATGAACGAGTTCATGACGATGGCGCGTCTGGAGGCGGAAAAGCCTAGTAAAGCGAAACGTAAAAAGAAGAAAAAGCCTAAAAGCGAGGAATACGTGTCGCACGGCGGCCACATGTTCCAGCTGAATATGATCAACATCCCGACGGCCTGCGAAGTTTGTTCGTCGTTCTTTTTGTGGCCGATCGAGAGGAGTTTCGTGTGTAAAAGTGAGTGAGCTAAATTCGTGGCATTTTTTCGTGTTTTTTTTTCTGCGGCCGAGTCATAAACCACTTTCGAGCGTGTTATTACGATTTAATAAAAATGAAAAGTTAACCTCTATGAACGAGCGCACGGTCTGGACGATGTTTACTTGCCGCGGTTACGATATCGATTACTCGAGTTGGCCTTAAGCCTGTACCCGACTCGGAGGCGCGAAGATTTGGGTGAAATGGAACATCGATCGTCCGCGTGCTCGTTGAAGAGCTGTCGTAATGACGTATCGGTTACCACGTGCGCGTAACGCGACGATTAATTTTTCATTTCTGTTTCAGATTGCAAATTAACGTGTCATAAAAAATGTTACCCCAAAGTTACCGTAGAATGTGGTAAAGAGGTGTCCGCCGCCGATGGAGCGTCCGCGAACGCGTTAACCGCGGCCGGCGAAGCGACCGGTACGAACGTGTTCGGTGTTCCGTTGCATTTGCTGATGACCGGCAATGGTAAAGTGCCGTTGGTGGTCGAGAGGCTCATTACCACCATCGAGATGTACGGATTGTACACCGAAGGCATATATCGCAAGTCGGCTGTAAGTACGCGATGGAGTAGTGAGGGGGGTATTTGAGGTCGACGTTAATGCGATTTTCTTTTTCGTAGTTGGCGTCGAAGGTTCGAGAATTGAGGAATTTAATCGAGCAAAGTGATGTCGAGAATGTTCGATTTGAAGATTATCAGGTAAGTCGCGGAAGGTGGTGTTGAGAAAGTTGCGGAGGAGGGGAGAAGAAGAGAGCGAAAATCATGAATTGAACGGTTTCAGGTACACGTGTTATCCAGCATGCTGAAAACGTTTCTGAGAGAGATGCCGGAGCCTTTGTTGACGTTCGAGTGCTACGACGACTTCATCAGGGCGGCGACGCTGACGGAGGATCGCATCTCGACGTTATTCGCGATACTTAAGAAATTACCTAAACCTAATTATGATCTCATGGAAAGACTCGTGTTTCATTTAGCCAGGCGAGTATTTTATTTTCCGAGGATTTTCGACGTGACTCGGAAAAGGACGACGCCCTAATGGTGATTTTTCGATATATTTACAGGGTCGCCTTGCACGAAGATGTGAATCGTATGAATGCCGCGTCTTTGGCCATTATATTCGCGCCGTGTATATTGCGAACTAATAAAATAGTCCCGGCGCAGAATTCGTTGAACGATATCGAGCACCAGACGTTATGCATTAAATTAATTATTAACGAGCAAGTTGATAAATTGAAGGCTACGTTGGCCGATATCGATACGTTAGATAATGCCTGTCATACGGCCACCGATCGACTATCGTCCATTCGTACGTCCAAGGTAAGTTTCGAATTCGTTGACGGAACGAGAAGAAACGATAATCCGTAATTTGCGACTCGTATAGGTCTACAGTCCTACCGAAGATCCGCCGGAGAAGATTTACGAAGAAGAGCAACGATTGGTTGGGCAGATACAAGAGATTAAAAAGGAGAAGGAAATATTGACGTCGAATTTGCCCAGCTTAAGGAGGACGAATTCCGACGATGATTTGTTGTCGACCGATGACGGAAGTCTCGATGATATGGATACGAATTGTGAGTGGTGATTGTAGATGGGACTGGAAGGGGGGAGGGGGAGTTGTAAATATTCATGTTTGTTCGTAAAGAAAAGGGAAATTTATTTTGAAATAATTTTACAATTTTAAAAAAATATTTTTGCAATTTCTTTTTAGAAAAAATTTTATAGTTTTTTTAGGATTTTGCATTTTTTTTTTAAAGAAATTTTGATACTTTTTTTGAAAAAAATTTTCAATTTGAAAAGTTGAATATTGAGATTGCGAATGTTTTCTTGCTCATTTTAAATTAATCGATTATTTTTCGTTTTTTTTTTTTTTTGTCATTATAGCTCAACCTAGTTCAAGCGTCGGAATCATAGTGCCACATAAACGTAAACGTCAAACTAGTTCGAATTGTAAAAGGGTCTCGAATGTGAATTTACCGGATAGCGACGAAGACCCTATTATGGTATAATTGTTCCTTTCGTTGAATTCCATTTTTTTTTAAGGTAAGTGCTGGATTTCTCAAAAATACGTTATTTATACCTTGAACTTGACCCAAGTGCTATGAACGTCGATTGTATATTTCTAATACAACACGGAGAACCCCTGATGCGGCTGAATAAATTTACACGATTTTCTAATAATATTTAACGACTATCGCAGACGTCATATTTAAATTTATAAATAGCTCGGGCATTTTTGTGTGTCTTCGATTTTCCATCAGAAATGAATTTCGAAAACAAATCGTCGAGGTATTTGAGAAATTAATAAATAACTGAAATTTTGAAATTTTTCAAGTACCGAGGAATTGGTGCGATAATATTGAAAAATACGGAAATGTTTTTACGTAAATTTGACCAGGGTTTCCCAAATTATTCATTTATAATGAGAATTTATGCAGGTGGCGAGGGAACGGGGGAGTTCGCGATACGTATTTCGTGTTAACGACGTTTTGTAAATTTTCAAGGTCAATGACCCGTACCTCACTCTGGTAGTATTCGAGATAAATTAAATTTTGTGCTGAATTCGAATTTTAGGGTTTACTGAATATGGAATTTTTTCCTTATTGCGATTTGTAAGCACTTCCGGCGTAGAGTAGGTTTACAATCGTCGTGACACACTGTATAATTATATGTGATGAGTGAAAATAACAAAGGAATGAATTTTGTTTTATTTGTTATGTACAGGGTGCCCAAAAAGTCAGTTTACCAATTTGCAAAAAATTCATTTTAAATTCAAATGTAAAATTATTTTTTTGCAAATCGATAAATCAACTTTATGGACACACTGTATTTAGTGCAATTTTTAACGATTTTTCTGAATTAATCCGATTTTTATTTTAATACAGGGTGTTCATAAAGTTGATTTATCGATTTGCAAAAAAATAATTATACATTTGAACTGAAAAGGAATTTTTTGCAAATTGATAAACCGACTTTTCGGCCACCCTGTATTTTTAATATATTTGACCCTGATGTGAAATAGTCGACATATTGGGGTGTTGTAATCGATTTAATGGTTTAAACGGTGAATAACTCGGTGAATTTTCAAAATTTATGAAATTTACATAGAACTCGATTTGTGCATCTCGATTAATACTATCGATTATGTTATACGAAAATTTTGCCTAATTTCGGTTTTAAAGGAGTTACAGCGTTTTGAAATTTTGAAATAGGTATAACACACTGAATGTATAAAATTGGACAAAATTCATTAAATGAAGCATTATGTTGATTTTTTCATGCCCTTTTGATTAAATTTTACGCAAATGTAGCCTATCCAGCTTATTGAGGGTATTGACCTCTTTGAAAGTTTTAAAATCAAGTAACTCACTCAGCGTTCGAGATAGGAAAAAATTTCTAATAACTCAAATCGTGAATCTCGATGAGTACTATCGTTCATGTTATATGCAAATTTTGTCTAATTACGATTTTAACGGAGTTGCGTTTTTTTGAAAAAGTTTTTAAATTGGAAATATTCTTGGAAAATATTATGAAATTATTTAATTTCACATTTCACCATTTCGAAGGTAAGAAATTAGGTCGTACGACGTATCAGAGTACGAATTCGGTATCACATTGTAATTGCAAACACGTGTACGTCCCCTTTTCCCCTGCGCTGTGCGTTTCAATCACCGAACTCAGTTGATTAATCGTATCTAACACATTGTAAAAGTTTGATGACCCCTTAAATTATGCGAATAACTGCGATTGACAAAAACCAACGTAATCTTGGCGTGTTTATACGTTACAGAAATGATTTACCGTGTACCTGTCAAAACACAATAATTCATCGTATTCGTCGAATTTTTATTTTCGATTTTTATTTTAAACAATACTGTAATTTTTTTTTTTTATAACGAATATTGTATATTTATCGGCGGCGTGTAATTTGTTGAGAAAAAAGAAAAACGCGCGTTTGTGTACTTTCAGTAGGACTTTTTTTTTTGGAAAATGTATTTTTCCAGTGGTGGTTTTTTTTTATGAATTTTATTTCTGATTTTTATTTGTCTCTCTTTTTTTTTACGAACAAATTAATTTATTTTATCTACTTAAGTTCTAGACGGAGCGTGAAGTCGGAGGAGTGATTTCCCAGGCGGAATTTTTGAAAGGCTGTGTGTTGTTGATGGAATTTTGTTTTTTGTTTACCTTTTGGCGGTATTGTTACCATTATGGTATCGAGGCTGTGGATTTGAAAAAATGGAGCGGAATTTTCCACTTGTGTTGTTTTTTCCTTCGTGTGTTGTACTTCCATTGTTTAAAGAAAGACTGATTTTTTTTTGGTTTTATATTGCTGTGAAAAAATTTAGGAGGTACAGCGGAAGACGATTCGTGTGGGAAGGAACTCCGACGACTTGGATTTTATATTGACGACGGTTAAATGGCTTCCTAAAAAACGCCGAGGTTTTTCTTTTTTTTTTTTTTTAATTTCTAATCGGTCGGAATTAATGAACTACGTGTATTATTTTGTACGATATGTTTTAAGCGTGTATATATAGGTTATTTTCGAAGTATTCGATCGAAATTGTTTTTATTTTTCTCCTTCAACGAAAACAGTCAATTATTGAGTTTAAGTGATAAGTTTTATGTGCAGTACCATTTTATTTTATGTGTTATGTAAATTTTCACTCGACAACGAGAAAAGCGTATTTGTTAACCAAATGTAGCGACGAAGACAACGATGTATACGCAACGAATCCGCAGAACACGATGGCGGAAGTGGACAGGTGGAAATTTTCAGGGTTATGGGATTTGCTGCGAGAGCGAAGTCCGCGGAGATATGGAAATTTGCAATTATCGCTGGAAATTTCGAAATTATCGCGTAGGGAATTTACTCGAGGGGGAAATACGTCGATGAAATAAAAAATTTCGCGCTATTTTGAAAATCGTAAATTTCAAGACGAAATTATAATTTCGGTAGTTATCACGATGAAAAAAATTATTGGCTTGAGTCCATATCGGGCGATTACTTTTTACACGTTGGAATCGTACGGGCGTTTTGATGGGCGTGGGCATATTTGAACTGGAATCGGGAGCCGAGTTCATTGATAAACGTGTCGCGGAAAACCGCAAAGCTCGTCAATGAAATTTCGGTCCTGGATTTTTTTCCCCGGCTTTGTCATTGACGATGAGTAAGCGCGTCAACGGAGGTCGCAGAACAGGTTTTAGATTTACCATGAATAATGGTATTTCAACTCGTAAATGTATCGGGAAGCTCGGGGAGCAATTGGTAATTCACGCGTCGACGATGAAATTCAAAATGGTGGCAAAAGTTTCGAAAATGTTACCTTAATTTACGTTGTTGATTTTTTTTTTCGCGGAAATAAAATAGAGTTTTTTGGGGATGGTTTTTTACATGTAGATTGCTTCATTTCGCGTAATTGTGTGGCGGTAATTTTTCGAGAGTATTGTGTATTGAGAAAAGCCTGCTCCGAAGTTGCTCCGAGTTCGAGTATATAGAATTTTTACGATGTGTTTCTTTATCTCATTTTTTTAATGTTATTTACCAAATTTTTATGGAATACGAATTTTATTTTAGTTTTAATGTAGTGGTTTTCCTCTTTTTCTCTCTGTTCGCCTTTTCGCCTGTTGCATGTGAACGTTTTTATCCTTGTTTTGCGTTTAAAATGTGTGTCTTCCTGTATTCTGTTGTACCACTATGCTGTCGTATTGTATATGTAATGAATTTTATTGCAGATTATGTACATAAATATCAAAAATATTTGTATAACAATAAAATTTTGTTATTAGAGTTATTTTCTGATAAGGCGGGGTGCGCGCCGAAATCGAGAGTGATTTGGGAACCATTGGTTGTTTACGGTGGCGACCATTTTGTGAAATTTTCACGTAACGACGTAACGGGTTTCGAAGTAGTGAGAATTTGACGTTGTGTGGTGTTAATTAGAAATCGCAATTAAAAAATAATTTAGTAATTTTGGAGGTAGGTTTTCCTACGGATGTGTAAGGTATGCAATATATTTAACGGCGCTTGTTTACGCGGTTTATATTATCAGTTTTATCAGTGAAACCGCACGTGGTTGGAGATGTTCGCTCGTCGGAGTGTAATTTCGTTAATGAGGTTTTAAATTGATATGGAAGTTATTTGAAGAATTTGGTGTTACCGAGTTACGAAAAATGGATTATAAGTATAACGGCGTATGCAATGTGGATATTTACGAAATCAATCACAATAAGTTACAAATACCGGTCAAGTAATGTACGGATGTTTCGAGGTTCCGAAGAATTGTTGGTACGATTTCAATATCAAATAGTAAGTATATGAAATGCTGACGAAGTGTATTAAACAATGTACTCAAGAAATTGTATCCGATAGGTATGCGATTTGATGAAATAATACAGTTACAATGAACGGTTACGAAAGCTACGCCGTTAAAGGGTAATAACTCGTAGAATATGCCTCGTAGTAAATTCAGATACGATTTAATATTTCAAAGCAATTCTGCGGTACGCAAGATGATCTTTATTTCGTATAATTATCAAGGGTATGTTATTTTTGCGAGATCTGGACAAAGTATTAGTTGAACAGTAGACCGGTAATTAAACTAACCGCAGATGGCTTATCTGCCAAGTACAATTTGTACCTTATATCTTCTATCCGGTGTTTAATTACGGTGCTACGTATTTATCAAGGAATTCATTTAAGATTGCTCGTATATCTGCGTATAAATTATAAACAATGTAATTTTTTTAGATTACGATTTTACTGCAAATTGACGCATTGGAATTAAAACGAAGCTCCGTTATTTGAACGTAATTAGATTGTTTAGTAAGTATGGTGTATTTGCATTATTTCGTACAAATATTAATAATCGATACGTAAATAATGCAGTAGGCGTTGAGCCAAAAAATCATAGAATAACGGTTATAAATAGATGGAAATTTATTTAAAGAAATTATCTCTTTATATGTGGTTTTTATCCTTTTACTGACGTGATAGGTATACGCGTTAATTTCTAAAAATATGATAAATTTATTTAAAGAAATTATAACAGCAGGTGATTACTGTGACGTATTAGGCATAATGTAAGATACGGTGTGATTAAAAAGATGTATACTTATGACGTAAACGTATAATTAAAATATTGCCCGAGGATATTTAATGATCGCTTCTATATGTTTATGGATATATTTTTTATTCACAGAACGCATCAAAGAACTGTGACCACGTTTTCAACGCCAGCGTCACTTGAACAAGTAACCAATTTAGATTTATACGAAGACGTATCGCTGACAAGGGATTCGAAACGTAGTGTGATTTCGATATAGAATTCGATACTTTGTGACGAGGCTATCATTATCCTTGATAATCGACGTGTATCTTTAATTATATGTGGCGTCATGATCGAAATACGAAATAGCTACGAGGCAACTAGCCGCTATGTCGGGGTATTTGGCGAAAAAACGGTTGTTTTGGTGTTTGTACCTATACTCGTGTTTTTGAACTCGTTTTCCGAACTGTTGTCGCGATACGAATTCGTAGAGATGGGAGGTTTCAGTTTGGTTCGCGGAAAGAAAAACCAACGTGTTAAACCCCCGAGGCCTAAATCATTAAGTGGAGGTAATGATGGTGTTTCAGGTGGAAAAGGGTATTATCTTGGAAAAGCACAAATATTGTTTACCACGATGATCATTTAGAGGTTAGGATTCGCGGCAAAATACCCTCGTTTTGGGAAGAAAAATCCAAAGAGAGTCGTGATAAATGAGCGATTATAACAAGTAAGAATAATTTCGTCGAACGTGAAAATAATTCAATATATCAACATCCTATTGTTATTTCGGAAGTGATGACAAGGTAGGTGAAGTAAAATACATAAGCGTGAATTATCGAAAAGAAGTGTATGACAAATATTCGAATGACTAATTCCATCATAAACCCATATTGCCATCGAAGTTGAATTTATCATAGCGATTATGATTCAAAAGGAAATTACTGTATGTTCGGGAAGAGAAGATACATTTTGTTTTAATAAATCAGCTGGGTAGTTTTGACAAGAATTAATCGTACATCGAGCTGTCAAGAATTATCTGATTGGAAGATTGCCCAGAAATATTCATTCTATTAACCTCTTTGTGTAGCGCGATCGAATACTACAGAAGAATCATTTTTTAATTCGCTAGGCAGAAAAACAATGACTATTAAAATGATTAAGTAATAATTGATGAAAAAATATGACTTTTATCACAGTTTCGTCTTATCAAAGAAGTAATTTCCGAGAGTAATTTAAATTTACCGAGTTCCGTTAAAAGCATCGTTCATCGTTTTATTTGTTAAAATATTATATTAATTACTACGATAATTAATTCGATTAATTTAGCGTGAAGAAGTACGAAAAACCACAAGAAGTATTAAGTTACACTTTTACGTCGTTTTTCGTGGTAACACTGATTTCGATTCTTGTTTACAAAAATTTACAACGAAATCGAAAGATGGAAAATACGAAAAGTTTTACTTCGTGATAAATTAATTGTGAATGAAAAACTATTTTTCAATTTAGCATCGATAGATACTAAATCTTTAATAAATGATGCAAACTTTATAATATAATCAATTTGTCCATCTCCGATGAGTGAAGCGATGAATACCAAATCGTAAAAATACGAACTGCGAACGAGGTTTTCTTATCATAAGTGAATCTATGGTACCCGAAAGTGGCTAAAAGTGGAAATACAGATTTGAATTTTATATTTCATAAAGCAAGATGTTTATGTTTAAGCTTGAAGCTGGAGTTCACGAAGAAACCAGCAGGTAAGTGAATACGACTTCTTGATAAATTAAAATCTGCATACTGTACAAGATGTTTTTATTGTTCACAGAACAAATATTGTGATTTGATCTTGTGTTGATCTCAAATAGAAAGTAAATTCTATTCAAGAGTACAGAAGATATGACGGACCGATCAAACGATGACGCCAATTTGATGAATTTCTGATATTTCGATATGCTGCGTTTGCAAGTTTAACTACCAAAATGCACGTTAAAATACATGAAATATATTAATACAAATTCGTACATTGTAATCGGCAAATACGTAATTTAATTGAGTAACGATGCGCGAAAAAATGTATTTGGAAAAACATATTTCCAACGATGACGGGTGATTACGTCAAAGCTGCAATTTCATTGCAGACCTACGATTATACCAAGATACTTGAACAATTTAATACATTGAATTTTCTTGGCAAGTGAGTGATTCACGTCTACAAGAAGACAATGACGTATTGTTAATTTGCATCAGTTGTAGATGAATTTTCAAACTGGAAAAACGCACTTGGGTTTGCCTCATGACGTAATTACTCGGGACCAGTTTTGTCATCGGTACATTTCTTCGGTGTTCTTTTGATTGGCAGAATTACAAGCTCGTTTTCCCGAGAAAATTTCCACCTTGGGTAATATTACGCAATCGTCGACCGAGTTCATTAATTTGTAGATCTTAATCTATATAATTTAGCCGTCCGAATGCTTCGAAAGCTCACGTGACCTGAACGTCTTAAGTGTGTTTCCAAGAAAAACGATTTCATGAATATTTTGGTTGGTTTATCAGAACAGATGAATTTAGGTAAAATTCGAGTCCAAGTGATGGCGAGGTTTTAAACTTTTTCAAGTGACCTTGAACATATATTATCAAAAATCTGATCGGTGTTTTTCTTCAAATAAAAAAAACATATCTGAATCTTAATTCTCACTATTTCCATTTTTTCTTTTAAAATTTTCGATGCGTTTTACATTTTATGTAGAATTTTACCGGAATTCTAAAAAATTACGATGATGTTAAATAATAATTTTTCGTAAAATTACAGGTTCTCCATGAAATTTCAGAAAAACGTTGCAGGTCCAGTTTATGACGTAAATTTTTGAAAAATTGGGATCGTTTGGAAAATTTAAATAAAATTTACATATCGTGGTTTCCAAAAATTTTATGTATGGTTCCAAAAATACGGCACGAGTTTGTTATTTATTTAATTAAAAATTCATATAATAAAAGCTCTTGTGTTTTGGCAGAAAAATTGTCAAAGCTGAAGCGAAGTTTTTGAAAATGAAGAAAGTATTCTGTAGACGAAAACTCGAAGGTTAATGAAACGTTGAAGTGGTATTGTATTTGGTATTGCTGTAAGGATGGAATTGCTGGGCAATGAAATTAATCCTTGGGAAAATGCATCCAGTTCCAGGTCTTCCAGATGCATATCTTTCGAAGAACCTTGAAGATACCTTGGATTCATTAGGTCACAGGTGCAGTTTAAAAGAATAATAAGAATGCGGCTTATCATGAAGAGAAAATAGTGGAAAAAATAAGTCTGCGATAGATTTATAAGTAAAACTTTTGAGACGATGGTTTTAACGTTTGTCGATTGAATTATTCTATTTAGCAACTTTCAAGATCAATATGCAGATGATAAGTATTGCAAATGGAATGATGAAAAAATTCACAGCAAAATGGCGTATAAAGAAGGCATTATTCGATATACCTACGTTTTTCTTCGAGATAAATCTCCAACTCACGAAACGTATAATTAACGGGAAAACGTTTTATATCAATGTATCATTGATTAAAAAAGAAAAAACTGCATCGTGACGTAAAGCGTATTCCTAGACGTGTTCTCAAATCCACACGCACGTATAATTTCACATTTACGAGACCGGCTTCAAAAACAACCCCTGGTTCTCGTCTCCTTGCAGACTCCCGAAGATGCTCCGTAATCATAGCTTGCGAACACGTTTATCCTACCATAAAGCAATACCGATAAGACTGGCGCTAGACTAGTGGTCAGGGTCAGTGTAAAAGTTCAGCGTTGTTTACTGTCTCAAGGTGGGGAGTTTTTCTGGTTTGGATTACGATAGTTTGGTTTATCGACATGTACATGTGCCAGAGGGGCAACTTGTTATAAAGTTGCGTACTCGTAATGAGTATTAATCCAGTGATGAAGTTCCGTTCTTTTGAGACGGATGCGCGTTACGTTACGTGCTAATAGTTTTCGAGTTATTTTTCGTGTTTGGTGTATTTGTATTGTCGGCAAAATGAATTATCGAAGTTGCAAATTTAACGCTGAACGATGGAGTTTAATATTGTTGATGGTGAGTACGTTTAATTTGTCATTTATCGCTTGATACGATAAACCTAGGTATTTTCCGAATGTTACTTGTTTCTCACGTGAACGTAAAATTATCAAGTATCGGCGAAAAAATTTCATACAACGGTTTACGTATTAGAAGCCGCCCAACAACAAATTATCAAACTGAGTCGTACAACTTATGGGAACTTGTTCACCTTAAATTACAACGTTCATCGATGCATGGGTTTATTATTTTATGCGATTGTTTTATGCGTTATAAAGAGAAAATTCTCGAAATTTCGACGTCGAATTTATTGACGCGAATTTACATATTTTTATAGATGCTGCAAGTGTGCCTAATACAAGCGGTACCTCAACGAATACCCTCCGCTGATACGGGATCTATTAACGTGGCCAGAGAAGTATCGGTCGATGACGAAAAGTACGTTTTCAATGGCATATATACGCCGAATTCGAAATTTACGATGACCTTTCCGAGTTTATTAATGAGGCCTGAGTTAGTCGCGTCGTATGCAGAAGTGTGAGTAAATTTGTAGAGGTGACTGGTGATATATCGAGGTGGTTTCTATTCCATTTTTGGCTGATTTCACTCGTCTGCGTCGAAACGAGTTTTAATGCGAATAAACTTCATTTGGGTGTTGGTGAGCTGATAAGATTTTGTGGAAAGGCGTCTGTGCGAATGCACGTAGCCCTTGGAGAATATCTGTTGTGTAATCTCATCGCATCATTCGTAAATTATATTTTATTCGCATATAAACGCGAAGCCAGTATCTTCGACGTTATTGATATTCGATGAAATGCGAAGATCTGAAATGGCATCAAAATACGTAAATCATTTAACTAAAAGTTACGTCGTTTTGTGCAATTTTCCACTAAATAAAACGATAAATTCGTAATTTCTATGTTACTACGCCATTTTGTTGGGGATTTCGTCAAAATGTCGTAAAAACATGAAATACTATTTTGATCAAAATTGATTTGAAAATTATTCGATGAAAAAGGCGAAGATCTGAAATGGCATCAAAATACGTAAATCATTAAACTAAAAGTTACGTCGTTTTGTGCGATTTTCCACTAAATAAAACGATAAATTCGTAACATCCACGTAACTGCACCATTTTGTTGGAAATTCCGTCAAAATGTCGGAAAAACATGAAATACTATTTCGATCAACACTGATTTGAAGATTTTTACGGTGATAAGTGTGGCAACATTGTGTATTTCTGATAAACGAAAAATTGAGTTTGAAGTTTTCAAAAGAAGGCTTATCATTTTTACTGGAAAAAATTCAGTTTTACGACTGAAATACTCTTAATATAATGTCGTTTCAAAATTTTAAATCAATCTCGCGCTTTTTATCTACAAAATGTTTACATTTCGATGAAATTTCGCTCATTTTAATGTTAGTAATGACTTGAAGTAATTCCGTTGATCATTTTTTCATTTTCATTTGATACGATGTTCTCATTATGGTGAAATATTTTGCGCACGATTATGCACATCACGCTTCTACGAAAGATCGAGCTATCGCACCCGAAGTTTTCATTCATGACGGGCTCATTATTGTAAAACATCGACTGCAATTTACATCTTGAAACAAATCATCCAATCAAGTATTCCTCAGCAGAACGATAACTCTGTAATTTTACATTACAGAGCTGCTAGAACTTTATCTAGAAAAGTAGACGTTAAAATGGAAGCTCAGAAATCCAGAGTTGATTCACGAACCACGCAAAAATCACCACCCTCTCGTGTTACTACGAGTACGTAGACGTGATTTTGAAAAATATCTCGTAATTCGTCTAAACGATTTGTATTTTCGTATGCAGAATCAGATGTAGACGACAGTGTGAAATTTCCTTCTAACACGCCTAAAACGTTGGATATCAATCTAAGGGGTGGATTTAATGTGACGAGTTTGACACCGGACCCGAAAGAGATGGAGAAATGCTTGCAGGATTTCCGGTTTTGTAAAGATCTTAGTTATTACCCGATGTAAGCGATTTAATTTTATCGTAATTTTGTAATCTCAAGTAATAATGTTGGTTTTTCTGAAGAAATCATATTGAGAAAATGATCAACGAGAAGAAAATAAGTAGGGATTTATTCATCGTTGAAGAGGTCGGTATCGAGTTTTTTTTATCTTAAG
Source organism: Maconellicoccus hirsutus (assembly GCA_003261595.1). Taxonomy (NCBI): domain Eukaryota; kingdom Metazoa; phylum Arthropoda; class Insecta; order Hemiptera; family Pseudococcidae; genus Maconellicoccus; species Maconellicoccus hirsutus. The sequence continues at coordinate 17,238 of QBDW01000948.1, forward strand.
AAGCTGCGGATTGTTTACGGTAGTTTATTTTTTAGATGGTAAAACAAGACGTCAGTTTGAAATTAGATGGCAATGATGATGGACTCGGAAGAAAGCAATTTTGTCATTATTATGTAAGGGGATGAAGACTTTTATCATAATTTAAAATTCTAATTTTCTCGAATTATCGAATGAAATACGATGTCTGCTGTCATCATGTAATCACGTGTTTTTTTTATCTACAGGAAAATATATTTTTCCCTCAGGCTGGTAAAAATAAAGATGGACTTTCTCGTTTCATTGTTCAGTCGACAACATTAAATTTCACCCAAGGAATACGTACCGAAACATGTTCCGGGTGAGTGTCACCGATATAAAATTCTTATCGAAATTATACGTGTAAAAATGACCTCGGCCTTTAATCACAATTGCAGCAAAGGTGATCCCGAATGCGGTGGTTTAAAAGCCTACTTACCTCAGTTTTACGAAGTGCAATGCGTGCAAAAATACGCTTTTAAGAAATTCATCGTCGTGACTGATGCGGGCTTCGCGCGGGAACCAGTTGAAATTCCAAGTTGTTGCGTATGCATGTATCGCGAAACCAAGAAATAACATTAAGCATTTCAATATCCAAAGGTAGTCTTTCGAAGACACAATTATATATTCTTTCTAATATACTGATACGTTCAAATGAAGAAATTATTCTTGAACTTGGGTTTTTCACTCGTGCACAAACTCATTGCATATGTTTTAAGGATTATCGTATCGTTCAATTTTCATGGATCTCGAAATTCGGCGTATTTTGTCACGAAAGTGTTGAGGTATGAGTGGTGTAATACTGTGATTTATTTTGTAATTTCTTTTTGTTACCTTTTTAATATTTATACTGATTTTTTTTGGCGAATAAAATTTTTGTACGGTGTGTGTTCTTATTCGATGCAAGTATTTCGATTACTTGAGTTCATTTCACGAATAAATATATATTTCAAGCGTTAATCTTCATTTTTACATTATTTTTCCGCTGAATCGATGAATTTCATCGCTGACGTAAAAATACGTAAAAGAGTCGTAATTATCTCGAAAAATTGAGCATTGGTCGTTTACGTGAAGCCAAAAAAAGACAAAAATGATATTCAGATTTTGTTATTCAAATTTTTAATCGCATTTTAAAAATTTTCCCAATTTAAATTTTGCGTTAAATCCTTAATCTTCTGAACGGAAATCTTCATATGTGAAACCAATGTAAATTCGGGTTGCTTAATTATGTAAGTATTTATGGTCATGGCAGCTAGATATAGCTTCATTGGTAGTAGGTATCAAATCGTTCGACGTTAATTAGCTCTAATCTCAAATTAATATATTACATTGATGATAAATTTCGTGAGTCCCATAAAAATGTCTGTGTCTATCGCGAAACCTAAAATTACACGAACAATTGATATAGGTTGATCAAGACGTCGTAAAACTGGAGGAAAATTTTGCGAAACTTTGGTCATCGAGCTGAGATGTATGGAAACTAATGTAATCCAAAGTCGTGACAGACTTGTTCCTGTAGCTACTTTAAACAGAACTGGTCACGTTGAGTGTGGTACATGATAAGTTGAACACCGGTTGAGCCTGGCATCGTTATCGACCATTTGTCAATTCGATATTTCCAATGCGGTACGTATATAGATCATAATCCGCGAAGATTTCGATTATTCGTTTTAAAACCTGTAATTTCTTTTTGTTTTTCTTTTCAGTTACCTCCGTCAAATTAAACGTAGATTATGATTGCCGAGGAAACGTATCGTATCAAAATATAATTTATTAAAGAAGGAAATGCTCAGTGATGTAAATCATATTCGTAGACATATTCTTAAGTAAACACAGAAACATTATGTTTATATGTATAATTTTACAGATAACGAAATATTAGCTTCAAAAATAACCTTTCAGCTAGTTCACTTGATGTCATCTACTTTATTGTGCAGATTCCTCGCTTTTCCTTCCAAAACATCATGAATCAGCCTGGCTTGATATGGATTAATTTAAAGGTTCAGCATTGTTTACCATCTCAAGATGGGAAGTTTTTCCGATTTAAATTACGACGATTTAGTTATATACCTATCAGAGGAGCAATTTGTTTTGAAGTTGCTTAATCGTAAAGAATATTCATTTAGTAATGAAGTTCCCGCTGATATTGTTCTAATTCCAGATATTTTTTATATTCGGTTTATCAGTGTGATCGATAAAATGAACAGATATCGTGAAAGATGGGAGTTCGATGTTGAACAATATGGACATATGGTTTTATAATATCGTGAATCGTAAATACCATGTATTCCCTTTGCTATAAGCGAATTGGGAACAGATAACGAACCAGCGATAAGCTAAATTTACACTGAACGTAATTTTATGCAAGTTGATAATTTCTGAAACAATTTTCGAGTTGAAGTTTGCACTTTGAAAAAAATTACTTATGAAGAAACGAATATCTTGATCGAAACCGAAATACATTGTTGATTTGTAATTCCGTTGAAATACCAAACTTCACATATCAGCTACAACATTAGCATAGATAACAAAGTTCAAATCATTCGACGTATTATTAAAATATCCGTAAATATCAACGTTGCGCATTAACAAAGATATTACATTTACCAAAACATGGATCATATCACGTGAAATTTTCATCCGAACCGTCGGTCACCTAGAATCAACAAACATGCGGATTTTCTGGCTCGTGGCCCGTTTAAACGAACTCGTTATGTAGATTGACCGGCGACGTGTGCTTTCGCATTGTATTATTAACGGAAGTTTCCTTCGGAAAAAATTTTAAGTTCTCGGCGGGCTTAATTATTTCGGGATTTCCATAGGATTTCCTTGACGTGGGCGAAATTACATTAGGAAATATCCTGTTGGTAAATGAAGTTTCCTTATATTTAAATTAATGGCGAGACGTCAAACAAATTGTGCTTATGTTTATATTAATTCTGATATAAACGCGAACCGGTTGTTGAATACGAAATTGCACCAAACCGTAAATTATTTTTATCAAGCCTACGTCGTATGTGTAATGGCGAAAAAATCGCGTATCGTTGAATGTATTTTTTTACGTAAACCTTGGAAAAAATATTTTAAAAAAGTATCGACGGCGAAAGAATTTCTCAACGGTTTGCGCCGCTGCCGCCTAACAACAAATTATCACTTGTATACACCTTGTGGAAACTCGTTCACCTTAAATTACAACGTTCATCGGTGCATGCGTTTATTTTATACAATTGTTATATATATAAGACGCGGAGAAAATTCGCGGAATTTGATAGCGTCGAATTTACTTATGTATTTTTACAGACGTTGCAAGTGTGCCTGTTACGAGCTTCGTGTCAAAGAATACCCTACGCTGATACGAGATCCATCAACGTAGTCGAAAAAGTATCGATCGATGAGAAGTACGTTGTCAATGTGTCGCATTCGAAACTTACGGCCATCTAGAATTAATGAGGCCTGAGTTAATCAGTTCGCATCGTATGTGAGTAAATTTATAGAGGTGACGGGCGATATATCGAGGTAGTTTCTATAACATTTTTCGCTGATTTCACTCGTCTACTTGAAACGAGTTTTAACGTGGATAAACTTCGTGTGATTTCGGTCTTCAGAGCCGACTTTTTGCGGTGTTGATTTGGCTGCGTTGTGGCGTCGTGAAGGCGTTTGTGCGATTGCACGTAGACCTCGGAGAGATTCCTTCTCAATATCTCTTTGCATTGTTGTAATTAGCAGATTACATGCAGTTGCGTGTAAATAACGAAGTCAATATCGTGGATGTTGTCACCAACACGATGTGATGAGATATGAAGATGTTTGAAGTAGTCGAGAAATGCAATTCATGAACAAAAGTGGAAAACCGGCAACGTTTCGAGATTCGTTAACGCGCGACACGGTTGCTACGATCGAAACACAACGGTACTGTCTGCTCCTCGCCCTTCGTAGCTTCTTCATACCACCAACAATCCTTAATGGAAATTTTAATCGAAAGTTCGTCGATCGTTGGGCTCTCCGTTGTCCAAAACCGTCGCCTCTATCGCAAGAGACGCCCCTACGGACGCTAGAATATTTCATACGACCGAGTGCTTTACGTTTTTCGAACCAATTGACCCTTTGTTGAAGAACAAAGATGGAAATTTCGGATCTCTTGATGCCACATTACGAACAACGGCCTTGACGATTAACCTCCAAGCCGAAGCAAATCCTGCACCTCATGAAATACCCATTCTTGACAGCACTTCAAATTTAAATTCATTAATAAAATTAAAAAAATCATTCCCTCCTGAACACAACATCGATCAATTACTACATTTTTTAAAGGGAATGAAAAAAACGACCTTGAAACGACTCCACGTGCAAAATCTCCCTAATGAGTCAACGCACACTTGTACACCCTTAAAATAATTACGTTTTAGTAAATCGAAAATAAAACCTCGTTTCTGCCAATAAACCCCTCTTACTAACCTCAAACCATCATGAGGTCACCACAGCGGGCAAAGTTCAACTTCAGGTGATTACATACCTATACATTATTCACATTCACGTGTGTCATTTCAAACTAACTTCTTCTTTTCGATTTATCTAAACAAGAACGTGATTTATTCATGAGAACTGGGCATAGGATAGGTGAAGATGAAATTTCTTTGTTTTGTAATGTGACATTTTCGGAACAAGAATTTGTATATCGATTAGAATGGTTGAAAACCAATAATTACGTTCAATGTTGATAATTTTGAATATCTTTCTGAACTCTCCTACAAGGAAAAAGATTGAGGTTGTTTCATTCTTAAAAATTGCGAAAGACGAAAATCCTGAAGGTATTTACGTATGTCGAATTAGAACTAAAAAAATTGGCGATTCTTCTGTAATCTGTAGCCAACGTGTATAATAAAACCATTTCATTATTACAATCTTATAAGACTCACTTACCAATAACGTAAACTTGGGTAAAATTACTTATGGAAACAGAAGGATCTGATATTAAAATTCCATGCGCCGTTTATGATCCATATAAATTTCATAAAAGTAATAAATAGTATGATTACTACAATAGGTAAATCAATCAGTTCTAATAACCGAATTCGAATTTATATTGGTATAAATAATTTAATGTTGAGTGATCGAAATTTATGTAAATGTGTGAATCCTAATAATGAATTTTGAACAATTTTAATCGTTGCCAAAGATTATATGAAAAATATGTGAAATTTTATTTTTAATCCCATGAATATAATATTGTGTACTTAACTACTTATCATGTCAATTGATTACTATTCAAGTATTAGGTAATTAACTAGATAAATTAATATTCTAAGAGGTATTGGAGATGAAAAAATGCTAATTAAAAAGATAACTTGAAGGAAGATTAGATTAATAAATTTCACATACCGTATACCGATTGAATATTTCTCAGTCGCTAACGTTCCTGTACTCTCAATAGGTCATCTGTTTTTTATCTTAAAAAATGTTTTATTTAAAAAAAATTTGTATTCTTTTACTTTAGCCGCGCTGTTTTACACTCCTAATTCCACGCTGTTTTACATCCCTAATTGACGGAACGGACAGAGATACAGTAACTACACCTGGACCTGATGACGAAAAAGCTACAGTGCAAAAAGTAAGTCATCCTTATTAACCTTAATTATGAATAAGTGATTACAAAATACTTTTGTTTTTTAGTACTTGTTAAATTATGCCGAATACATTAATACAATTCCGGATAACATAAAGAGCTGAATTTAGGTTCGAATTACGGAACCTAATTCGGCAAGCGATAAAGGCAGAAATGGAAAATAAAGAGCTCTTACATGTGGAAGGAGATTTGAAAAGACTTTTAGAAGAGCAAACGGTAATCAATTTTTGGAATTATTTTAGATTAAGATTTGCTTTTTAGGTCATTTTGTGGAGCATATTACTTACACTCAGTGGCGTAGCCAGGATTTTGGCAAGGGGCGGGGCAAAACGAGTCCAGGTAGTCAACATTTTTTTTAATTAGTGGGAAACCAGAAATTGCAAACGATCTCTTTTCCTATTCCTTTAATTTATGAACAAACTACGATAAGTCGAAACAAACAATAAAAGGCCATGGGGGGCAATTGCCCCCTTTGCCCCCCCTTGGCTACGCCACTGCTTACACAGGGTATAAGATAATTATTACTAAATAAAATCAAAAAATTTGAAAATTAGACTAAAGAGAATACAAAATTAATAAAGCTTGTTTTTCTTTCAGCGTGCTCCAAAAGAAGCATGTAAACCTATAGTAATTTTCCAAAAGATACGGAATAAAATCGAAAATTTACCCGTCTATGGAGGTAGTGCCACAAAATACTTCTTAGAACGATGTGATTTCATCATTGAAGCTGTTGCCAATTTTTGGAATAAACAAACATATAGTTTATTTAATGCAATTAAGGTATTTTGTTTCTGTGCAGATGATGCAAATCAAAAAAACGCCTCCAATCACAACGAGGTGTTACAGTACGCTTATAAGGAATTGAAGAGTTTGAATCTTCATTTGGATGAAGAATGCAAAAAAACTTATAGAATGGAAGAAGCAGACTGAGATACCTTTGAGCCAATTTCTGGCTCTTTGTTGTGCATAAAAGATATTTCACGCCAATTAAAATTGAAAACCATAGAGGAAGAAAATTTCGTAAAAATACAATTATCACAACCAAAATCCTACCCTATTGGAATTAAAGAAGACCCCCAGTACGTATAAATCAGTTTTGTGGACATTTTGCCATTCAACACAACCACATTATCAGACTGCTCTAAACATATTCAAAAATATTTCCAAGACTTCTTCCGATGATGAGTTGTCCACAATCAGTAAGTTTTGTATAGGAATCGCTGCACTTTACTGAAGGCTACAGAAGACACGATTACTCTCCTAGAATATAATTTTCAAAATTTTTCTTACATTCAGTGTTTTATTAGGTATTATTAATCTCTATTACCGTAGGTAGTGTCATTTGTTGAGTCTTAACTAATCATCATCAATTAGATCAGCCAAATAGGCTATACTGTAAAGGACAGCCTTCAATGATTGATCTTTCTTTGAGACCTCTTTGATAAACATATCTACGTCTTTACGTTCTATTGGAATTTTCTTGTATAGTTCACGATCTTTTTTGGGAAAGAACTGCATCGAGCTTAGTCGACTGAGTGCAGCGATCCCTATACAAAACTTACTGATTGTGGACAACTCATCATCGGAAGAAGTCTTGGAAATATTTTTGAACATGTTTACAGCAGTCAGAAAATGTAGTTTTGTTGAATGGCAAAATATCCACAAACATGATTTATACTTTTTGGGGTCTTCTTTAATTCTGAGAGGGAGGGATTTTGGTTGTGATAATTGTATTCTTGCAAATTCATCTTCCTCATTGCTTTTCAATTTTAATTGGGATAGAATATCATCTATGCATGACAAAAAGTCAGAAATTAGCTCAATTTATACTTTTTGGGGTCTTCTTTAATTCCGAGAGGGAGAGATTTTGGTTGTGATAATTGTATTCTTTTTTCCACACCCCAAATATGTTTCTTCTCACGCCAATATTGGATATCACTTGTCCATTTGCTTATTAAATACGTAGAATTGGTGGTGTTATTTAATGCCTCGATCCTTTCCCAAGAGTTCTTAAGTTTTTTTGCGTTCTTCTTCTAAATGAAGATTCAATTCCTTCAATTTTGTATATGCATCCTGCAACACCCCGGTGTGATTGATTAATTTTGTATTCTCTTTAATCTAATTTTCAAATTTTTTCATTTCATTTAATAATAATTATCTTATATTCTGTGTAAGTAATATGCTCCACAAAATGACCTAAAAAGCAAATCTTAATATAAAAGAATTCCAAAAGTTGAATACCGTTTCGTTATTTAAGTGTTTTCAAACTTCTATTTTCTTCCAAGAGCTTTTTATTTTCCGTTCCTGTCTTTATCGCTCGCCTGCTCTAAACGTGTTCAAAAATATTTCTAAGATTTCTTCCGAAAATAAGTTGTTCGTAATCAATGAGTTTTATATGGAAGCGGCTACACTCAGTCGACTAAACGTGGTGGATTTCTATCACAAAAAAGATCGTGAACTATACGAGAAAGTTCCAGTAGAACGTAAAGATATAGATAGGTTTGCCGAATCGGTCTCAAAACAAGATCTACCATTAAGGCTGTCATTTGCAGTATAGCCTATTTGGCCAATCTAATTAATGATGATTAGTCAGACTCAACAAATGACACCAATGAAGATTAATAATACCTAATGAAACACTAGTTTTAAGTAAAACGCTTTACATTATGTTAATTGTAAGTAAACCACCTAATTCATCCACCGACTTATTGAATGTAAATTACATAGTTATCACGTTGTACATCTTCAGCTTTTAATTCGATATCTTTAGATACGATTGGCGGCATCGGCATCGACATTGGCATTTTACTCGTGGTATAAGTACAATAGTGCGAAAAAAAAAAACAGCAAACCTGTTCGACTCGTATTCGCATTTTTGATAGATGCGCTTAACAAAGTTGATTCACTTTTTGAAAGGAGCGTAGATTTGGGAAACATCGTTTTTTTTACTTTCACGTCGAACCCACCGAGCAATACTTTACTGCGCAGCTGCAGCTGCGGCCACGCATCGTGTTTAATTTTTGATGAAAAAGTTTACCTTTTACAAAAACTATCGAATTCGTTTTTCACGCAACAAGTCAATGCTTATGTTTTACCTGTATAAGTAAATAAGTATATAGTAGGTACTGAAGTGATTGTTTAATTGTTTACGTCATCGTTTTTTTTGCTGAATTGGTGAATCTCGTCTTCGAGTTCGACGTAATAATACATGAAGAATGCCGAGGAATGCAAAGAAATTATCGTAGGGATGACTTGGAAAATTGAATATTTAATTCGTTGGCGTAAGTCACAAGTAAAATTGAAATGACTGAAAATGAAATTTTGTGTTTATAATTTTCGACGGTAATCTTCAAACCGCCTGTAATCAATCGAGTTGTTATGATTTCGCATTGCCACTTTTATTGCTCAAATTCTTCAAGAAGTTCTATGATTAAAGCTCGTGAATGCGATTGGCTTAGCGCTAGAACAATGGTCAAGATTATTGTAAAAGTTCAGTATTGTTTTACCATCTCAAGGTGAGGATTTTTCTAATTTGGATTACAATTGTTCGATTATGTAAGTAACCAGAGGCGCTGTTTCTTATAAAGTTGCGTACAAGTAATGAGTATTAATACAGTAACAAAGTTTGATTCTATAAAGACGAATACGCGTTACATTTCGTACCAATATTGTTTTTGGTTTTACTTATGTATTTGCGTTCGGTGTATTAGTGTGATCGGTAAAATGGGTGGATATCGTGGAAGATGGGAGTTCGATGTTAAACAATATGGCTCAATATTGTTTATCGTAAGTGGTATATTTTTCCTATACTATGAGTGCATTGAAAATACGAGTATTTGACGAACCGGCAATAAGCTGAATTTACTTTCATATGTGTCCAAACCTGTCCATGGTGACAAATGTGAAAAACGATGTAAATCCGCAGTTTTCACAGACAGAAAATGTGGTTTTTGATATATTGTTTCTGAATTTTGATACCATAATTCGCATATTTTTATAGATGATGCAAGTGTACTTGACACCAGCTTCGATTCAACGGGTACCTTCTGCTGATGAGAGATTCGTCAACTTAGTCGATGATTTATCGATCGAGAAGTACGTTTTCAGTGGCATATACGCCAATTTTGAAATTTACCATCTTTCCGAGGTTATTAACGAAGTCTGGCTTGAGTTAATCGGACCGCATCCTATTTAGAAGTGTAAGCAAATCTGTGCGGGTAATGTGATTCATCATCGAGTTGGTTTCTACTCTATTTTTGGCTGTTTTCACTTGTCTACGTCGATACGAGTTTTTAATAAAAATAAACTTCATATGATTTGGATCTTTGGTGAGCTGAGCTGATAAGATATTCTGCGGCGTTGATTCGGTTGCGTATGTGTTACGAAGGCGTCGGTGCGGTAGCATGTAGCTCTTGGAGGAATTCCATTTCTATTGTCTAAACTAATTTCATCATTACAATTTGCAAATTGTGTTTATTCGCGAAAAACAAACAAAGCCGGTATCGTCGACGTTATTACTAACGATGTAATATGTGATGAAATGTAAATAAGTTCGTGTCGCCAAGATGTGTAATTCATTTCCATCAGGCAAACCATCATGTTATCTGTTATTCGATTCTGTTTGAAAATTGTCTGATTTGCAATTGGTTGCAATGAAACTTCAAATATGATAACTCTGCGTACATTTGGTATATTTATAACAGTTAGAGTATAATTTTTTTCACCGATAGTATAATTTACCGGAGACATTTCGCACATATTGGTCATTTGTAAAGTATCGTCTCTAAGTTGCATCTCGAAACAGAAATTCTCAAGTTTTAATCGTTTTTTTTTTCAAATATTCTTGAACAAAGAAGTTACACCATGATTAATTTTACTGTTTAGAAATGCCAAAATTTCTTCTCAAGAACTTTTGGATGATTTGGCAGTGCATCCGGAAGACATAAAAAGATGTATGCAGAATTTCCGTTTATGTTCTGATGTTAGTTATTATCCGACGTAAGCACTGTTAGTATTATCTTAGTTTTTGTAATTTCTTGCGATAATGTTGATTTAAACTTTAGAGAATTAGTTGACAAAATGGTCAGGGAAAGGAGACTCGCTAAGGATCCATTGTTCGATCAAAAGGTTCGAATTAATGTAGTTTTCGATGTCAAAACGAACCACGGAGTTTTCATAATTAGTTTGTTTTTTTTTCAGCCACCGGAAAAAGAAAAACATTTGTCTCAGGACCAGGCCATTGCCCAAGGTTACTCTAAAATATGTCAGAGTTATGTAAGCGAAAAAGAATTTTATTAGCTCTTTTTTCTTGTGTATATTCGTTCGATATTTGAACATGGAAGCTTGCTGAAATGAAGAATTACGATGGATTGAACTCCATTTTGTATTAACGTGTTTCTTATGTACTTATAGCGAAACTTACATGTGCCAAAACTGGGTGTTACTAAAGATGGAAAATGGATATACATTGTGCAATCGTCTACCCTTAACTTCACTCAAGCTATAGAAACTGAAGTTTGTAATTTCTATACGTAAGTGTTATTAATGAAATCTTTGTTTTTTCGAAATATGAAAAATATACGGTAATTTTTAATCTCACTTGCAGGAGTAATTACACCGGTTGCGCTGCAGTAGAAAACTACATGCCCTCTCGATACCATTTGCAATGTGTACAGAAATATTCTATCAAGAATTTGATTGTAGTAGGAACTGATCCAAGGGCACCAGTAGAAATCCCTACTTGTTGTGTATGTATGTACACTATAGAAGATTAAGCGTGAACTGGTTTCGGTGTAGGAGTATTTTAATAGGAATATGTTTCTTTTTAATGAATATACTTTTGATTAAAGGAACTGCAATTGAACTTTGTGTTTTGATTGGTGCTCAAACTCTTTAGATATTGTTTAAATATTGCATTACCCTCAAGCAGGTATTACTGATTTTTTTAATTTGAAAGAAATTTTGAAAACTTTTAAGAGAATTATCAATTCTTGCGAAGCAATGAGTTTGCTATTAAAATGTAATTTTCGATCGTTCATCCGCGCAATTAGCGCATAGTCAAAGAGAGTACGAATTTTCCATAACGTAAGTTTTAATTTGACAGCCGCGAGCCGCCATCTTGCTGCGTTCTGTCGGAGGTCGAAGTTTTTGGAAATTGAAAAATTTCAAGTTTCGGGGTCATGAATGGTGTCATTCTCTTCAATTTTTTCCCACGGTTGCAAATCTAGTCGAATTTTTCCAAAATATTCGCCCGTTCATGGAGAATTAATGCTAATTGTTACAGTTACTGATAACAAGACCGTAACTTCGTAACGATAGAAAACAGTGTGACCTTCATATCAGTGAAAATTCATAATCTTTGGAATTTTTTTACAAAGCTTATGGGATTATTTAAGGTAAGTAAAAGGTGGTTCTGGGGGTTTTCGAGGACGCCGAATCGAATAGTGTAGTTAGTTTTTCATTTCAATAATTACTTATCGAGATATCGTGAATTCATTTTTTAATTGGGAATTCGCGATATCTCGGTAAATAGTATCTATACTGAATCGTCTAGTTTGAGTTTAATATTTTTCGAAGTTTTATTTATTATTGAAATAGGAACATGGTTGCTGATAACGAACTGAATTACTCAAATTATACTTGGAAAAGAGCGCAGGGGAAATAAGCCCAGTGCGAAGATCGAATGAAATCGGAGAAATGCTATATCTCATTCAATATTCATATTTTCCACAAATAATACGAATACATAATAATTTTATAAACTGTCGTGTCATTATTAAAGTATATCCGGTTTTCAATTTTCACGAATCAGACATACATATCGACCAGAAAATTCAATTATCGTCATCCCTTTATCTAACGAGCAATTTTTTTCCTATGAATCATTTTAGTGATAAATATTTTGAATTACTTTACGTACTTTACCTACGCATGGCACGAGCATATTTTTATCGTATTTTTCATTTCCGCGAATCACGCTTTGAAAAATTATCCATTTCATTTACTGATCAATTTGATCATTTGTTTTCCGGTTCTGCTAAGTACTTTTTTCGTTGCGTCAGAAAGATCTATTTTTAGGGGAGACATTTCTTTATAATGGAAGGGGATTTATTATAAATGGACATTTGCATCAAGAATGTGAATGATTTTGGGTAATTATCAAGTGAGATTTTTTGAAACGTTGTTTATATTTAAATTGCAAAATGTCGAGAAAATACCAATTTAGCTATGGTCATTGGGCATTGATATTTTTAATGGTAAGTTCGATCGAATTTTTCATTACAAAAATTTTCTAAATTATTTTTATCGTAGAAAACACTTTTTTCGGGTTCATAGTTCTAGCAAATGACCTAAAATCATCGTTTTGTCTTTATTTCAGATTAGCTTTATGGTCGAAATATTAGCTCTGCGAAATCGTCGTAACGAAAAATTAATCGAAAATGAGATTGAAAGCTTCCATGGAAAACATTCACCCTTTGATGAAAATGATAATAAACGTGGAACTGAATTCCCTCCTGACTTGGAAGATTTGCAAAAATGTAAAAAAAATATTGTAGAATGCGAGAATTTAAAAAATTATCCAAGGTACTTAAACCTTTTATAAAATTTCGAAAATACCTACTCGTGTTTTCACTTTTTTTATAAATCGTAATTCTGTCTTATTTTTAAGGGAACATATTCAGAAACTTATTGACAGAGGTGAAATAAACCCAAAATGGTTTAAAAGTAATACTTTAGTGCGTATGATGTTTTGTGCTAACTTTATTTCCATTACATTACTATTTGATATAATTCGCGTTATAATTCGTTTATTTTTGAATATTAGATACGTCAAGCTACTGAAAACGGAGATAGTGAATCATTATGCCATGAAAAGGTACCTAAAAACGAGAATGAAATAACTTTCTAAAAAAATAATCATTCCATTTATCGTTGATCTATTTTCTTAGAAACATAGCGGTTTCCAACCGCAAGGATATTTTCCTGATGTCAGTGACAATTCTTCATTTTTCTACATCATTCAAGGCGTTTATAATAATCATGCCTACAATCAAACATTTGATGCCACAACTTGCTCACATCCAAAGTATGTACTGTCTACTTTAAAACTTTAGTTGCCAATATAATCGAAAATTTGATTTCATTTTTATGTTTTATTCTTTTACCCCAAGCAAAAGCGAATGTAAAGCCACCGATATATTATCTACGAATTATCGTAGCACATGTGTTGAAAAATGTATCGTGGTTGAAGGTGTAATTGGATTAACGCAAAACGGTGATGTAAAGCAAAACTTTACTATAGAATTACCGAGCTGTTGTGTGTGTAAGTATCAGAAAAAATAGGAAATTAAGAATGGTTTTTTTATAATACCAAAATGAAATAGAGAAAATTTTTGAATTTGGATGAAACGATGTATTTATTTAGTGATAGGGTTGTTTAATTTATACTATAAAGAATAGTGTAAATGGTTTTTGCCATGAAAATTTTCATTTTAATAATTCAATGGATATTCTTATATAGCATGTTTATTTTATTTATTGTACGAAATAAAACTAATGATTGTACGCCCTGAAGTTTTATTTATTTAAAGTATAAAAAATGAAAAAGATAAAAATTTGCAATTACAAGTTCTTCCTCTTCGTTGCTTCTTTGTCCGAATTTTTTCTGTTTTCCTTAGTTTTATATTTACAATGAAGATATGAATATTATTGCTTATAATAATTATAACGGAGTTTAAATAAAATTAAAAATAAAGTAAAATAATAATTAAAAAAAAGCAAAAAAAAGAATTAGATACTAGCTAAACCGTAGTATCGATAAAGTCATTTGCACTTGCGCACTAGCCATGCATCGCAAAATGGGGCATCGATCCATGAAGTTGAGCGCGAAAATTCTTGAAATTTTTCATGGTAAAAAAACACGAAAAGAAGATAATACGATAATGTAAATAAGATTTTAAGAAATCGTGTGATTATTTTGCTGTAAATGTGTTTTCTAATTTCAAACCCTAGAATTTATCGTTCAATTGAAATGCTTGAACTGAAAAATCCATTATGGCTAGTTACTGTAATATGCATGATGTTGCAAACGAATACGATGACAGTGTAAGTACAACTGGAAATATTTCTTCGATTCTGCATCCGTTTAGAGCTTGAAGATTACAAATAGGTGCACGTATGTTGTAGATGAACGAGTTGGAAGACGAATATCAGCAGGTGTTTACAAAGTATTACGAGGAAGAAAATGATAACCACAGTGACGAAGTGAGCATTCTATTTTCGTCGTCTACACCATTTCACGCGACTTATTTCATAAAATTATCAATTCCACGAACAACCAAATGATAGGATACGTCCAATGATTGGAGTAGCTCTGGTACAGACAATGAATCGGAACAAGAACGTGTGCAAGAGGTCGATGCTTCAAGCAAGACGGAAAGTATTACAGATGATGTACAAATAGAAAACCACGACAATATCAAAGAGCAAGATGCCATAAATGTGTTTTACGGTACCAACGCAGTTGCATGTTGTACTAACGAATGCAACACCAAGATACCCAAAAGTCTTGCCATTCAGAATCGGTACATTTCTTTGCGCAGTATTTACTTATAACGTCATTATATTGCATGTAATGTTTTCATTCCACAGGCAGTCGTTTCAAAAACTATCGAAATCTGAACAAGATGTCTTAGTACTGAGTTCCGTTCAATCTCACAGACGTGTACTCGCTTTATCTCGTATTTACGGTAAATACACGCATCGCGGTCAATGTAAGCTAAAAAACAAAGGCGGTGCTTTAACAAACAGCTCGATGCGTTTTTTCTTCGCCGATATTCCAATATGCCGCGCTTTTTTTTTATTTTTGCATGATATGCGAAAAAAACGTTACGAAAATATCGTCCATCATTATGAAAATAATTGCGTGACGACGCGTACGCATGCTTTGAAAAATCGTCGTCTCAATAAAAAAGCTTTATCGGCGTTCGATATCGAATGCATTATAACGTATATTAAAACATTCGCCGAAAAATTCGCCATCCCTTTGGCCGGTAGGGTAGCGAATTTCCATCAGTGTCGTGCCGTTCTATTACCATCTATTCACAGTAAAGCGTCCATTTATCGAGAATACGTAAATTGCTTGAAAGGCTATCCTAAAATCCGAGCTGTTGGTCTGCGAGCGTTTTATTACACGTGGAATAAATACTGCCCTTATATTATCGTCGATAAACCTTCGAGCGACTTATGCGACCTATGTAGACTAAACGTGAAAAAAATATTAGCATCGCAAAGCTACTACGACAAGGTAACCGCGTTAAACGATGCTCGGATACATTTGCAAGACGCCAAAGAACAGCGAGAATTCTACGCCGCTTGGCGTCGTATAGCTCGTGAAAGTGAACGTGTCGAAATTAGCGGTGTTCAACGTACCTTCGACGTGTTATCTTTCGATTTCGCCGAACAAGTTCATTACCCTAGTTCAACAAATATGCCTGGTGTTGCTTACTTGAAGAATGGCCGAAAATGCTCCGTATTCGGTATCCACGATGAACGTACCGGAACTCAGCGTAATTATTTAATTGACGAAGCGGACATTGTAGATAAAGGATCGAATGCTGTGGTTAGTTTAATTCATCACTACTTAAATAATTCGGCCGAAGTTGTTATTTTGTTCGCTGATAATTACGCCGCGCCGAGTATCGGTCACGCTGTTATGCAGTATTTAGCCTGGCGTCTTATATCCGGACTGAATGCACGTATCAGTCTTCATTTATTATTCACCTCGCATACGAAATTCAGCCCGGATATGAATTTTGGTCTGTTTAAATTCGCGTATTCCAGAGCCAACGTTGATTCAATGGAAGATCTTGTGTCGTGTGTTGAAACATCATCGAGCAAAGGTTTCAATACCGCGTTACCGACCATTTTTAATGGACGTAGAAATGTTGTATGGTCTGCGTGGGATGAATTTTTATCCAATTATTTCAAGCCTTTGCCTATCCTCGGCAAATTCCAACATTTTACGTTTACTTCCAAGGGGGAAATCGAATTAAAACAAATGCAGAATTCCGACCCGCTAATCATTCGTTTACAGACAAACACGTTGAATTCAGAAGAAGCTCACATTATCGAAGATATCATTCCTGAGCCGCTTTCTGCTGCTAGACAGTGGTACTTGTATGAGCAAATACGCGATTTATGCGTAAGTACCGATAGTAAAGATGAAATAGCTCCTAAACCTAACGTGCCCAAAGAGGATGCAGTTGGACAATTAGTAATACCCGAAGTATTTGCTATAGACATTTCTCCAAAACAGCCTGCTTCGCAAGAAGTACAAACAATGGACGATTCGACGCAGAATCATCGGAAACGACCTCATCGTTTAAAGTACGAGTCTGGAGATGAAACTGTGACTGAAAAGGTTCATAAACATGACTGATTAGGTTGTGATTTCATATATTTTTTCAAGTTACTTGTTTCTTATATTTGCCTGTTATTGATTTTTTAATTCAATAAAAATACTAGTTTAATATAATTGTATGCGATTCGAATGAGTTTTTAGGATTCATTTTCCAAAGTTCTGAAAATTATTGAATGAAGGAAATAATTGGGTAATTTGAATTCATCATAGTTCACAGAATTCAATTTACTGATGTGATTCAGTTTCAATATGCGAAATGATGTTACAATTTCCACGTGCTTATCTAACACGAGAAATTTTTGATATCCTGTATGATTGAATTTATGCAGTCGTATTGTATCTTTGACGTCAATATCGTTCTTTACGTGATTTTCTTACCACTGATGGAAAATTCTCTTTTTCCTGCTACATAAAATATCGCGCATTACCAAGAAAATAGTTACGGTAATTATCTATTTTTTCATCTAATTTTTCATGATTTCCTCTAATTTTTTGATTATCGTTTCATTTCCCCTTTCCTCTATTTCCGGTCACCGGAAAAGCTCCTGATAAAAAATTTATTTAAAGCTACGTAAAGCGTGAATTCTACTACATTAGGTTTCATCGCGGTTTTGATATAATGAAGTATTCATTTGTCATCCTTTGTAAAAAATAAAAATTGTCAAGTTAGTGTTTACTAGCAAAATTTTCGAGATTGTATTCCTTATCATCACATACAAATGTCTTCGAAGTTCTGGATCAACGTCGACAAATCAATCATTGTTTTTCTGATGGTAAGTTTAATCTCTGATTTTTTTATGAAAACTGGAATATTCTATTAAACTATGTTCAAATTTTATACCATTTTTATTTGGAATATTCACTCTTAGGTTGTAATTTCTACGCGAGTAATAGTCGCGATTGAGGATTATGACGTAGATATCATGGACATGTTCAAAAAAAAATCCAGTTCTTTGCTCGAATACCTTGCTCCTCATCCCGATGACGTGGAGAATTGTAAGCTGAATCACAAGCTGTGCGATAATTTAATCAAATATCCCACGAAATACGTCGATTTTTTAATAGAAACGGGAAAAATAAAAACGTCGAATATGCCACAAGTATTAATCTTCAAGTACAAGTTACATACATAAGTGTTAACAAAATGAATATTTGGTACTTAATTCTGATTTTAACCTCTTGCAGTTCACTGTTCATGGTACTTGCAGTGATACAAGTAATAACGGTCACTCTTTTTGTTCGTCTTCTGTAAGTAAATAAAATGAAAAGTTTATTTGAAATATTTTACTTTAAATTACGACGAAATAATTTCTACAGTCTTTTCGCCGCACACCATATGGGAAAATCGACGAAAGTGGCTCGTTGGTTTACATTTTACAGTCAAAGAAACATAACCTTCATCAATCAATTGTAGAAAATATGTGCAGCAAGTAAATAATTATTTGCCGAATATTCAACCTCTTCTTGATGGGCTTCTGTTGAAATTACGACAAAGAAATAATTTACTATTTGATTACAGTACTTCAACATGTCTATTTAACACCACAGCGGCGAATTATAAAAATAGCAAAGTAGAATGTCTGTTTAAATGTAGTCAACAACACGCGTACACGACCTTTCTAGGCTTAACGCAAAACGCTGAGTTGGTGGATGTAGCAGTTGAGATTGATACTTGTTGCCAATGCAGGAAATTTCCACCAGATAGATTTTGTAGCAAAACTACCAAGTCTACACTTTTCACCTAGTCAAGTTCCAGAGGACAGTTGAAATGAGTAATCACACGATTTAGCAGAGTTTATTTCATCAATGCTCGCTGATTTCATCAAAGTTTCGAAGTGCGCTGATGTAAATTGGTGTTCAACATGTTCATGTTTTACATTTTTGTCTTATCAGTTAACCACCCATTTTGTAATGCTGAAATAGTTCAATAATTGCTTTTACGAAGAGAATTCTAATAAACACTGATTTACAATTGAATTTTAAATTCATTAATTATTCAATTTTGATATGTTTGATAAAACAAACAACGAACAATTACTACTCTCAGTTTGCAACAAAATACGAAAATTAAAAAAATGCTGACAAGACAAAACTGATTAATTTCCATAGAGGAAAAAAAATACAAAGAAGAATGGAATAAGAAAAAGATACCAATGTTGGCTTAAAAGTCAAAACTACAAAACCTAAAAATACTCAAAACCAACATGTAAAATTGACGCATGCGCAACAGGAAACACGGTGGAAACACTTCGTAGAAATTTCTTTTCCTAATTTGAAATTTATACAAAATTTATCGTGTTGTTAAATTTATGAAATTTTCTTCTTATACTCTCACCGTGCTTTGAAGTTGCAAATTCCAGAGTTACAAGTGGCAACCTTTCACCGTCGACCTAATAACTCGCGTTGCGAATACTCTTTGCAAGAAAACTCACCGACCAAGATGACAGATAATTAGATAAATATTGATAGCCTGTGGTGTTTTGAACTCAAAACATCTTTCGTTCTACATTTTAAATTCATGTTCAC
The DNA here is from genome assembly GCA_003261595.1 of Maconellicoccus hirsutus. Classification (NCBI taxonomy): domain Eukaryota; kingdom Metazoa; phylum Arthropoda; class Insecta; order Hemiptera; family Pseudococcidae; genus Maconellicoccus; species Maconellicoccus hirsutus. The sequence goes on from QBDW01000948.1 coordinate 36,824, forward strand.
CCATTACGTCTACGTAAGTTTATTTATGAATAAAAAATATGTATGAACGTATTCATTACGTATATTGCACGAAATCAACGAAGAATTTTGTAAACCGAACTGATTCAGTTTTGCGGTACACATTCCAGTATAGATATTCTTGATGTTTCTCTGTACAACTAGTAACGCTCATTTCTTAAACATTCGAACTACTTTGCATAGGTATCTCGATAATGGGTGGAAAGCAAAAACAAGCACAGCGGACGAAAAATAACGTTCGAGTAAGCAGCGTTCCGTTATCACATCGTTGATTTCGAATCTCTACTAACAAGTTGCTTTTGTTTAGCCATCGAATAGCGGACGAAGCGCCGAATTACTTGGGAACTCTAGCGGTAAATTATTTTCAGCGTTGAAAGACAACGCGAATTATATCGCTCCGGCTAGTAGCATCGACAGCGATCCTAACATCAACCATGATTTTCAACTTGCTATTAAAAAAATGAGTAAAAAGGATCCAGTGACTAGGCAAAAAGTAAGTGATATGATGAATGAATCGAACATCTAATGTATTATGAATCTTGCAGGCGTTACAGGAATTCGTAGACTTGTGCCAAACCTCCGATCTCTCCACTGTAAAATCTATATTGCCATTTTGGCCTAGACTGTACAACTCCCTAGCTGTAGATTCCGATTACCGGGTCCGTGAAGCGGCCCAGCAAGCTCATAGGGTATTCGTGCTGGCCGTTAAACGCGACATAGCGCCTTATTTAAAGCAATTAATCGGCGCTTGGTTCGTATCACCGTTTGATTCGCATCCATTAGCAGCTAGTATAGCGAAGTCTAGTTTTCAAGTGAGTACATGCATGGTATCGGTTATCGATTGGATCCTAATTGTTTCGTGTTTAGGCCGCATTTTCACCCACTAAACGTACCGAAGTAATTGTATTCGCTCATAAAGAAATACTTCAGTATATCGCTCAAAATATCATACACGAAACTCCGGAATCGTTGGCTGGTGCGAAGTATGTGTCAAGTACATAGAAATCGTGATTTTCTTCAGTATATTACATTTTTCTGTATTTTCGTAGAAGTATACCGGCCGATGAACTATACGTCAAGTATCAACGTATGGTTTCCGCTAATTTATTAGGATATGCTCAGTATTTAGAAAAATTACCCAAAGAACAACTCCTGGAGGCTGCTCAGGATAATAAAACTTGTATCTTGAATACGAATAAATTCTGGAAATTTGCCAAAGACGAGTCGAAATCGGTAACTATGTCGGATTTTCGTACGATCTGGATATCATCTAATCTAACCTAATTACAGATAAAAGCAGCCTGGTTTTCGGCTATTTCGGCGCTCATCAACAAAGCTCCGTTTTTACTGGAAAATAATCATAAGAAATTATGCACAGCGATATTTACCAATTTCGATGAAAGTGATAGCAACGTGTTACCTTTGGTTTGGGATGCTGCGTTGAATTCCTGTTCGATTATATCGGTAAATACATCATGTGTCGAGTTCACCTTGAGGAGCGCTAATTTCGGAGATTTTTCAGAATTGGTGGGAGCACGTAAGTCCGGATAAATTGGTGTTTCCTAAATTATGGCGTGTCCTGCAAGAGTCCGCTTTCGGCAACGCGTCCATAATATTTCCGTCGATATTGCCGTTACTTAGTCGTATCAAGATACCCGAAAACATCAAAATACAAGATTTCTACGCAAAATTATTCTCTAATCTGTTGACCGGGTATGTGCATTGTTTAAATGTCTCTGTGGCGAATAAACTTATGACTTTTTTTCACAGTTTGACCAGCACAAAAACCCAAAGAAGCTCTTCGGAAACCGAAGCCGTTGTTAATACATATTTCGAATGTCTTTGTTATGTGATAAAAAAAAATATCGAAAATAACGAATTCTGTTTAACGATGGTCGATAAAGTTGTAAGTACTAAAGCTCGATACCTTAATCGGGAAATCCGCTAATATTTTTGTTATCTTCGCAGCTAGTCTTATTGATTGAAAAATCGCTCAACGATACGTCCATGTTTGCGTCTAGTTCACCTGTGTTCTTACATTTATCCGTGTTATTAAGATATTGGGGCCGGATGCGAGACGGCGACGAGAAATTATACAAAACTTTGACAGATTCGGTGTGGTGCTCGTTGCGTCGTTTGGTAACCCTATCGGTAACCGTTGCCAAGACTACCGAAGACAACGAATCGCCGGTAAACGACGCATCCAAAGATGAACTCGAAAAGAAGCTCAGAACGCATCAAAAAATAATAAACGCGTTGAAAAATCCCAGCGACGTTAGACAAAAGAAACACACCAGAGTAATTATCTCATCAGCTTTGATCTCTTTCGTATTCTCACCGGTGGATTTTTCAGGTGAAATTTTCATCTCCGGCGCCCGAAAGAAATCCCGAGTCTCAAGCCAGCTCGCCCCCCGAAAGTGAGAAATCGGCTAACGCATTATCCTACCAAAGTTCTTTCCTAACCAACGACACGTATTTTACGAATCAACTCAACGACATGGTCAACGAGCTGATTCGAGTGTATTACGATGCTATTGAAAAATACGAGTATTCTTATTTATTCGTCAACCAGTTATGCAACGTGTTGAATTTATTCAGCGAAAAGTGCTTTTATCGGAAACTAACCGAGGTGGTACATGCGACTTGTGATGACACGAACGGCGAATCATCGGAGCTTATTAATAACGTGATGAGAAGCTGGCTAAGCGATAATAGAGTTTCGGTGGACGCCGTGCTTAACGTTTTGTTCCATTTATTGGTTTATTTGAAAGACGACGAGAAGGTTGTAATTTTGAATAATATAAGCGAGGTAGGTGGATTTTATCACGTTGAAAGGATATTTTGCAGGATATAACTTTTTTTTTCAAATCCAGGATCATATGAGTAGTATGTTGGAGTTGTGCCTGAATCTTGCCAATGACAGCCAGCTTCAAGCTTCGGTTCATAAATGGCTCTCAAGCGCGTATTTCAAATCGACGTTGAATAAATTCGCTCACGAAGTATCCAAAACGTATCCGCCTTCAATTGAGAAAGTCAATATTTTAAAAACATGTTTTAAAGCCCCCAAAAACGGAGGTAAAATTATGCGTTATTATTGGTATTTTTTTTAAATTTTACTAGGGTAATTTTTTGTTTAGCCATGTGGTAACACTGCACCGACGAAAATTTTTCCTTGCTCGGAGGTGTGAATTTTTGTGCTTGAAAGGTCCAAAAAATTCAATTTTTCGTTAATTCGAGTTATTAATTTTTATTTTATCGAAATTGAGATGAATTTTGAAGGTTGGCAGTACTGATTTTGTTCCTGATGACAATCGGTTCAATATAAAAAACAGCTTTCGATTGTTTCGTTTTAAAACAAGCGAATTTTTCATTTAAATTCATAACTTTTTGCGTTATGTTGGCAACATTGTTCATTGTCTAAATTTCGTAATAATGTGGATTTTCAATTTTTCAACATTTTCCTCGATGAATTTATTCTGTGGTATTTTTTTCTTCAAATGGAAATTATTTCCTTTCGGGAGATTTTTGTTCAAATTGGCAATACTGAAAGATGTTGAAAATTGTTGGTAAAACGATCAAATATTAAATGGAGCATTGATTTTTTTACATTCAGACAAGTTATTTCGATATTCAAGCTGTTTGTAATCATAATTAGACATTTGGCAACACTGCTATTGATGAAATTTTTATTAAATTACCAATTTCTCAAAATATTAGAACAATGTAATTCATTTCTCTGATGGTTTCGCGTTTTATCAATATTCTTCAGTTCAGTATATTTTTCCAAGTTGGCAACACTGTAATCACTTGAAAATTCATCAAGGAAAGGTAGTCGAGTGGGGTATCGATTTCTACATATTTTCACTCGCTAAACTCAAATTTTGCATCAGATTTCAACTTAGAGCAATTTTTACGTCATTTTGACGGTTTTATTTGTATAGAAAACTATTAAATTCTCATATCTGTATCTTCTATAACTTGTAATTTTTTTTACTTGCAGAAAGCTACACAAACGAAGAAACCAAACTAGAAATACTCAAAGTATTCCGCGATTCATTGCTGCACGACTCCGTCCCATCGAATACGCTCCCTCAGCAACCTCACAAAGCTAATCTATCATGTATAGCTAAAGTGCTAAAAGAAGTCTTCAAAGAATACAATTACCCTTTATTACGTAAAAACCACGCCATCATTACCAGCACAATTGGATACCTGTTTCTGTACGGTTGCGACGTTGATAACCACGTCGACGACGACGATGTCCTAAACGAAGCTTGGGTCTTGGGTGTGCAAACATTAGCCCGAATATTCGGCTGTACCAGCTCCGATTTCATCAACGTAACTGAGCAATTCGCCTTCGCTGTTATTGAATTAGTAGAAAAAAGGTATTACGAGTATTATCGTATCTCGATCAACTCGAGGAAACTAATTTTTCTTTTCCTTTAAGCAGTAAATGTAAAATAGAAGATATGAAACATATAATTAACTTCGTCTGCACGTACATCGAATGTCTCCCTATGAGCTTAGAAATAACTAGGGAATCTGGTGGCGAAGAAACTCGTCATATGTACGACGACGAAGTACTGGACGCGGCCTCGGCGACATACGCAGATATCACTAGGCTAATTTGCGAAGTGTTTTTGAAAATAGCCGTACAATATTGTCACGCGAACATGGAAACGAACGTTGTTAATGCTTGTTTAAAGGCGGAATTTTACAATGGTTCGTTAACCTGTAGATTACCTTCGAGCGATGAATCCGACGATGATGATTTATTCAGTAGTGAAAACAGGGTGAGATAAGATTTCCATTTTGTGGATTATTACGGAAAACTGGTCATTAATAATTTTCGTATTTCAAGGCCGAAAATGATATCAACGAATGTTTCTCATCGGTCGCCAAATTATTCAACGTCGCGTACTATATCGTTACGGTGATAAATAATTACCTATTGGATGAAATATACCCGAAAAAAGACGAAGACGATGGCGAAGAAGAGGAAACCGATTCCAAGAAGGATATCTACGAACCATTTCTATCCAAGTACAGCTTAGGTAAACTCAACGAAAGCGTCGTCTACGTTATTTATCTACTCGCTGTTTTGAAATCGTTCCACGAGAATTTCAAACACGTAAGTATCGCCCGTGCAGAACACACCGAAGCAACTGTAATTAACAATTTTCCGCCTCAGGCTCGGTACTATGATCACATAACGGAAAATAACCTCACGGAGCTCGAATCCATCACAAGCGCCATTGTGAAAATGCACCCCCGAAGCCCTATCTTGTTGCTGAAACTGGCCATCATGAATAAAGCCTTCCAGAGCGGCGGATTCTGGGCAAAAGCTTTGTTCATATTGTTCGTCGAGTTAATGGAAGGTGGAAATGTGAACGAAGCGTATCACGAGATCATCAAATGCCACGAAATATCCGATCATCGTGTGAAAAGTTACATATTACATATTACCGAGGTAAATGAATGGCATTTGAGGTCAATAAAGCCTTTTATTTTCGCAATATTTATTGCAGCTGTTCGCAAAAGTGGCTCAATTCAGAGTAGAGGTATATTCACCGGATGCGAAATTAGACGAAGAGAAACTCTCCGTGTTGACGTGTTATCTAAGAGCGAATAAGGATAGTCAATTCTCTTCGGATCAAGATCGCGTCATTTGGTATTGGTTGGATACTATTTTAATCCATAAAAAACAACTCGAAGTTACCTTCAATAAGTAAGTGTAAATATAAAGAACTTCCAAAAGGCGGTGTTGTAACGAGACGTCTTTTTTTTACCATAGAAATCTAATGGAATGTAAACCTTCGGAGATTATGTTGGCTGCGACGGTATGCAGATTCCTATCGGTCGTTTCCGATGGTAAAATACCGTTGATGACTGATAAAAGAACGGATTTCATGATGATCGCGTTAGCCTCGTGGATGCAGAGTATTCACAAGACGTGTAGTAACGCTGCGTACGAAGATAATCCTTATTATAATTTACCGGTGAGTTAAAACGAGTGTGGAACGTGTCAAGATGAGGTAAACGCAAAGAGTAAAAGGATCATTTTGGAGAAAAGACCTTTGTAAGTGATTAGAGCTCGTTTTGATGTCATGTGACGCAAACGTATCCTGTCTTGATGTGTGTTTAGTGGTAGAATTACTTGTAAAAATTCATGTAAATTGGAATCAACCGAAAAACCGTTCGTTTAGAAGGGTCAGTGGCGATTTTTCGTCATAATTTGTGGTAAATCTCAGCTGAGCTTGGTTTGAACTCGAAATAAAGTTCGAAATTGAAATCAGCATGGCCGATAACCTGGATTTCGATACCCATGTCAATTTTTTATCAATTTTGACCGCCATCTTGTTTTTACCCCCTCCCCTCCCCCAAAACCGACCTCGGGGTTGGAATTGATAAAAATTCGATATGGGTATCGAAATCTAGGTTTTCGGGTACGCCGAGTTCGAATCTGAGGTTAATTTGAAATTTCGATGAGTTTGGTTGCAGTTATATCACATTTTTTGGGTGAATTGCGCTGAATATCGTTTTAAAATGTTATTACAGATGTGTATCTTCATTTCGGCTGTCTGCGATATGTTCAAGTCGATGACGAAGTTAGCCTCGAACGTAACGTACTCCGATAAGCTGTTCATGGAATGGAATAAAGTTTTTGCGAAAGAAACTCACACCATTATTTCGTACAATTGGAAAAACTTAGCGGGTAAATTAATATGGCGAGAAATATAACGAAATAAATTTCACAACACGTGCATATAATTCTATAGAAAGCGAAGGTTGCCGAAATGTCGAGCAGTTCTTGGTCCTAAACACGTTAAGCGGATTAATTATAACTCACGTCGATTTCATACAATTCGTCGTCAGACCAGACTTGAATTTTTGGCTGTGCGCATGCTCCGATTTAATTCAAAGTTACTGCACTCCGGTGCGATTGGCAGCTTTTTGTATATTCGTCGAGTAAGCGAATTTTCCGAGTTGGAGGAGCCACGCGATACGAATTAAAATAAGCATTTTTTCTAGATTATCTTTGAAAATGGTCGGTCAAGATTCGTGCGCGTCTGTCGTCGAAGATATGGAAGAAAAATTGACGTTAGAGATATTATCGATATCGTCGCTGCAAACTATCGTTAATATAGTGCTGTCTAGTTATAAGTTAGTTTGTTGCGTTGATACGGGATGAGTTCGCCTATTAATTGATGCGATTTTGCAGGAATGGTGATAAGAGGGTGCTAGATCCTAATACTGATTCGTATGTATATGTTCATTCGTATTTATTGGTTTGGATGGTGGTGATTAGAATGTGCGAAAATGCTTCGGCTCAAGTTAGATATAGATACGCGTCTTGGTTGAAGTAAGTGTAGGCGTGTATTTGACGCGGGGTGGATGGTGAGTTGAACGTTTTCGGGTATTTTCAGGGACGAAGGGTATTTGGAAGTGTTTCTGCATAATTTACAGACGTTGATGCCGGAGAAAGTACATAAAACCAATTTATCGGACGCGGTTGTGAAAAAAATTCAAGAGTTGTTTTCGACAGAACCGAGATTTACTTTAGAAGGTGATATATCGCGGGATCTATGTCGTTGAGATATTACACGTAATAATTGAATAATTCCGCGCATTTTAGATCGTTGGGATACGAATAAATTAACGTTGCTGGCATGCAGATTGTATTATATGTCTTTATGGCTGCTACCGGCGTTTGTGCGTCAATGGTGGAAGAGCATGGATACGAAAGAAGCCACCGTTGTTGATAAAATAACCACGAAATTCGTTTCGCCTGATTTGATCATGGAAGAAATGAAGGCCATCAAGAGAGAAAAATCTATCGATAAATTTTCCGTAAGTTTGGCAAAAAAAACAAACAATGGGAGGCGTACTGACAAACGTATTCTACAGATGAAAGGGTATCCAGCTACTAGACAGATAGTCGCGTCGTATACCATAGAAGATGCCACGATGGAGATTACAATGCAATTAGCCCCCAACCATCCCCTTGGTTTTGTTAAAGTTGATAGCAGTAACGTAGTGTTGTTGTCGAATCGTTGGCGAACGTGGGCCAAACAGCTAAATATGTATTTAGCTCATCAAGTAAGTACAACAAGATGTTCAAGGAGCGCTTAATTCGATTACGAGATTATATGATGATTTGTTCTTAGAATGGTGTCATTCGAGACGGCATCATGTCGTGGAAGAGTAACGTTGATAAAGCATTCGAAGGAGTCGAGGAGTGCTACATTTGTTTTTCGATCGTGCACAGCAGTAATTACCAGTTACCTAAGCAATCGTGTAAAACTTGCCATAAGAAATTCCATCCTTTGTGTTTAGTTAGTACATTTTTCTAGTCGATTTTTCTCCGTAGAGAATTTTTTCTTAACTTGACCATTTTGCGTTTCAGTATCGTTGGTTTATCACAAGCAACAAATCATCGTGTCCGATTTGTAGGAACCATTTTTAAAACTAGCTCGTGTCTGGTAAGAAATCACCGGAAAACAAACTGCCTGATCATCGCCTTAATCATGCATCGTGTTATTTTATTTTTTTTTTCTATATCTTGTTTTTCCTTTTGTTTGAGACAACGTTTTACAATTTCGTAAATAAACAAAGCCTGGTGTTTTTCCAATCAGTTTCTACGCTTAATTACGATCATGTTATGGTTCCCTATCCTATCCCCACCTCTTCCTTTTTTTTTTGTTATATGTACAGGAAAATTTGTTAATGTACGTTTGTTTTATAAATTGGCTAAACAAAAAGAAAATATAATTTTATTTATTTATATAAAAAGAAAAACACAAAGTGTTCAAGTCCATGGATAGTGATTACAAAATAGAGCTGTACCGAGTATGAAATACGTTAAACAATAGGAAAATATGGTAAATGTAACGGTAGTCATGCCCGACACGTCGTGCAGACTAAACGCAGTCTTTTTCTCTTTGGAATATATTAACATGGCTAATAACCAATATAATGCCGGACTAGATGAACACAACATTCTAGTGGTGACTTGAATGTGCACGAATGAGAGGCAAATGACGAGTAATGAGCTTAAATGGACGATGTATTCGTATATTAGTACTATCCTGGTGTTTCGGTATCCGCGACCGAAGCCCGCTGATACAGTCAAGTCGATGTTATGTTTGAAATACTTGATGGATTCGGTGGCGACGAAGTACACGATGGGAAGTGCCAACGCGAAATTGGGTATTTGCTTTAACTGGAAGTATTCCAAAAAGCCTACGTTCCAGTAGTGACTTTGAATGTAGAAATACGGCAGTATGTTCGTTTGATTGCACATACCGCTGTTACCTTGACCGATTAGTATGTATGATTTGGCAACGGCCGTTTGTACGATTTCTTCAGCATGTTTGTACGGATATATCGTGCAGAATCTCACGTAACTGTAGATTTGATAGATGACGAATAACGACGTCGATGATATTAAGATCACAGCGAGATTGACTAGTGATGATATCGTGTTGAATACGGTTTTCGGCGCGAATACGTAATATTTGAGGAGCTGATATACCGGAAATCCTATATTGCTCAAGCCATTCGAACGTACAACAGATGATAAACTTATTAAAGCGTATTGCTTCCAAGTATCGTCATACAGCATCGCCGAAAATGTCAAATACGAGAATAACGCCTCGGTATATGGTGCGGTGAAGAATACGCTCGCTGGATTTATACAAAATAACACGCATGCCAAGTACGCCAACTTTTCATCTTGTAGCTTCTTCAAAGAGAGCCTAAATAATATCTTGGTAGCTAAGGTGAAACAGACTAGATTGAATAGCACAGCTGAGATCAAATGAACGGAAACGGTGTTCAATGAGAAAAGCACAACTCCGGTGAAGTTACTGATCCATCTGATACACAACGCGAATCCTGGAAAGAATGCGAGTGAGTTTTCGTATACGTAGCCGTAAATGGAGATGTGGATGTGGTACTGAGCATCCCATCGTAGTAATCCGCCGAAAAACCAGTCGACAATGACGTCGGAGGGATTTTTAGGTATGAGAGTAAACGGCGAAACAAACGCGTCGCTTTGGTGATCTGGTATTATCAAATTGAATAGGAATTGTAGAACGAGTATAGCTAATCTCGATTGTAATGCGAGTATTATCACTTGACGTTCGAGATTTGAGAATGGTTTAGATTTCATGTTTTCAATCGGGGTATCGAACGGGATAGCATAGCGAATACGCGAAGATATGACGACACTAAGCAAAGCCTGCAGAAGGTATATGGCAATTGCCGAAATTCGTTTTCATGGTATATTTCGAAAAAATATTACAAAAATGACGCTACTTTCAGATAAATAGATAATTATTGTTGTTTTCCTTCGTTATCTACGACGCCATGATTCGATATGGGAATTCTTCAAATGGGGAATGTAACGAACGCCGGAAAACTACGATAACCAAGTTTTCCCAAGATTATTCAAAAAAACGTTCTTCAGCAAAGATAAATACAAGTTTTTTGAAAATTCGTAAAATAATTGCAATTAAATTAGGTAAAAGTAATTTTCATTTAAAAAAATTGAATTTAGAATTTTCAAATTTAACGTCGGGTATTTTGTTTTCTCTGTTTGGCAACCTTGGAGTTATTACTTTTTTGATAATTTTCCGAAGCGAACCCGAAATTAGTCGAACGAAGCCGAAGCTGTTTGAATAGTAAATTTCACCAGGAAATTTGATGAAACACTTCGCGAAAATGAAGAATTTCGACAATTTCTTCGAGTTTATGTATTTTTTAATGTTTAAGTATCATCCGCGTAATTTATTCGACCTCGGCATATGTTGTTCATTATTGTAAATATCTCATTTTACTGCGTAACTGAAAAATAATATGATTAAATGGACAACGATCCTTATCAAATTCAAACTCGACGTATACCGAAGCAAAACATCATTTATCGTTTAATCAACCGTCAAATATACGGATTACACAAGACTGGACCTCATCAAGTAACTCGTTCATTCTACTTGAATATTTTTCCGAATTTCACCGTCGTAAATGTCGAAAAACCTCCGTGTTTTTTACGTAAATTCAGCCCGAATGGGCAACACTTTATCGCCTTCTCATCCGATCAAACATCGCTGGAAGTTTATCAATATAAAGGTTGTCCAGCGGCTGTCGACTTACTTCAAAAATGTGACGGAGAATTCATCGGTAATAAGATAAATTGCGATAGCGAATATATACGGAACAATATATTCAACAGATTGTTCCAATTGAAACACACGGTACCTGTGGCTCAGAGTAATAAACAATTGAATCGAGAATGTAGTTTATTTACCGAAGACTGCAGATACGTTATTGTAGGATCGGCTGCTTATATTCCTGAAGACATAAGACCTCATTTTTACGAAGTGTATACTAATAATGAAGCCGTTACTCCAAATTCGCGACAGCCTTTGGAAGATATTTCATTACATTTGGTCGACCTGGAAGGTGGTCGGTTATGCGATACGTTGAATTTCAAAGTAGATAAGATATATTTATCGCATAATCAAGGCTTATATTTGTACAAAGATAGATTAGCTGTTTTATCTGTGCAACATCAGACTATTTATATTTACTTAATTGTGGACGGTTTATTCGTGAATATTCGTGTCATCGGGAGGTTCTGCTATGAGAATGATTACCTGACTACTTCATCTGTTTATGCGTTCTCAAGTGCTAACCAACTGAAACCGTTTCGAGAGCCTTCGATTAATTCGTTGAAACATAGATTGTTGGTGTTTTTGTATAAAAGAGCCGCCGAAATTTCCGCTAAAACTGAGAATCCATTGGCGTTGAGGAAATTCTACACGCATTTCGATCAAGTATGTTAGTTCGTGTAATTTTAGTTTTCACGGTGATAATTTCGATGTTCAGTTTAGAGAGTTGAGACTGTGGAAGATGCAGCTATTAGACGAGAATCATTTGTTGTTGAAATACGCTTCGGAGGATGTCGTTGTTATGAAAACCACCGAAACTAACTCGCAGCCTTCGTTATTTGTCGTCTATAATATTATATCCACTGAGGTATGTTTTTGTCGGAGGTTTCTTAGCGCCAATAACGTTTGAATTATTTAGGTGATCGCTGTTTATGAAAATACCTCCGAAGAATTGTTGTATTTATTGGAAAATTTCACAGATCATTTTAGAAACGCCAAGTTAAACTCGGATTCTCAATACACGTGTTCTCCTTCGAATAATATGTTTGCTAGGTAAGTCATCGGCGTGAAAAAAAATCACCGGAATTGTTTCAACTCTGATGACCAATTCCATAGATCCGCGGTTCAGCGATTCAAGCAAACGATAATTAGCGCCCGGTATGGTGGCCCCACCGAAGCCACTCGCAGACTCCTCGCTCAGTTACCAATCAGCGCCCAATCTTATAGCTGTACCCCGTACCTGGATTTATCACTGTTTAGCTACGACGATAAATGGATATCGCCGATGGAACGACCAAAAGGATGCGGTGAACATCCCATCAGGTACGTATTCCTTGTATCGCTGTGAACTTCCGTCCACTAATTTCTAATATTCAACGTAGATTCTACGAAAGGCAATCCGGTCTATTGAAGTTTAAAATGTATGCCGGAGTTTTAGGCAGAACTGCTCCTGCATCTGCTCGCCGACTAGTAGCTTTTATTTTTCATCCAACGGATCCATTTGCCATCAGCGTGCAAAGAACTAATTCCGATTATATTGTGAATTTTCATTTACGTCATGTTTACCACGAATGACGGATATTGTGATTTTTCATCTCCTCTTTTCCTTGGTGTTTCCGTTTCCTATTTTCTAATTGGTTGTTTTTTTTTGAGGTTACTGTGTTTTCATTTTATCATGCTCGATGCTCAAACACGCAATCCTTTTATAGGCTGTTTTTCTTTTCCTTCAGTGAATCATATTTTTATTTTTTTTTTTTTACAATAATAAGAGAAAAATTTGTTTTTATTTTTTCAAATTGATAATGTTATATTTAAAATTTCCGATTAGGAAGGCTACCAGAAATTTGGACTTAAAATTCCTTTTGGCTCAGGGAATCTACCTTTTCGTAGTGCTTCTTCGACGAAAATCTTAAGCCGGCTCATAGGACCTTTTAGTGAATCAGGTGTTATCTGTCAGAAAGAAAAATCGACGTGTAACGTTTCAAAGAATTTCGTATTTTGTTTTCCGATAATTCACCAAACGACTTACTTTATCGATTTCCGTGAAATATTCCGTACTCATTAAGCGAATCAGTTTCCAGAACTGTTCACCGTAACATTGACTTAGCTTGTGGCCAGCTAACTTTAAAAATTCGTGTAGTAACGTGGCCGTGATATCCGGATTTGGTTCTGTACACAAGTTTCACTGTCAGTCGATTACTCGAATATGTGAACAACGCTGGAGTCTTTACCTAGATTTAAAGCAGCGGCGAACCATCTCCAAGCGTAACGTAAACCATGTGGATGCGGTTTACCGTGTCTAGGCTCTGATATCATGATGGCGGTGTATAACATTAACATACCGGTCATCCGTTTCAGAAATGAGTTTTGATCTTCAATTACACCGTCGTCATTATAACGATAGCCTAGTTTTCTGCGCAGATTCATATGTGTAATGCAAGATCTGAGGCCATTGACAGGTTTAATCATACTCACAAATAATAATCTTTATCAGTTTGGTCGTGGAATTGAGGCCAATACGCCGGAATCGTGTATGGACACTTCTTCATGAAATTCGCCATTAAAAGATCACCGAAATTTTCAAATTCTACCCATAAAGCGAGTATAAGAGAAGCGAAAGCGAACGCGTATTCTGGTTTGTTTGGTATTAAACCTTCGCCTTGGTCCTGTATCGAGATATTTTTAGCCTTTTGCTCATACGAGAGTCGCTTTTATCGGAGAAATACTTACTATGAATTTTTTACTTAAATTTACTATACAGAAGGGATAATACAATTCGACCATTTCGGCATCTATACTGGTGGCTGCGTATCTGACGTCGGAACGCAAAAGGGCGCTGAGCTTATCGAATTTGTCGCGTAGATGCGAAGGTGTGAAAGATGCTGTGGCGTTGACTGAGGTGTTCATGGCGACCTGGAATTATCACAATCGTTAAAGACGAATTCGAAAAAAAACATGATGTGAGATACCTTTATTTTGAGGATGAAAGGATACGACGATTTGTTTTTTCGAAAAGGTAATACTCGATTGGTAAACTCGTCAAGGATTTTTTCATATTCGAGGTAGCGTTTATGAGATTCTCTGTGTATACATTTATCTATTATGCTGCGGTAATCGGTTTCTGTAAAATTAATTGTTGAAAATACGAAAATATGAGAAAAAAATCGCTGGAGAAATCAACGAAAACCTTCGGGTTTCGTGGGAACCGGGCTAGGTGCTTTTTGAACTTTTTCCTCGTCGGCTTTCTTTTGCTTTTCTTCTTCAATTCGATGCTGTTCGTCTATTTCGACTACAAAAGGAAGCATTTCAATGGTAATCGAATAAGTTGATATGTCGAAATATATTACCTATTTTTTCTTTTATTCTGTTGGATAATTGCTTAACATGTTGTAATATTATATTACAAGCTTCGACGTCTTGTATTTTAACGGCGGAAGTCTAAAAAACGGAGGCGAGATTTAATTGAGATGGTGACTACAGCGATAACGAAAAATAACGAATCGTGTTCACCTTCGCCTTATGATAAATATTACTCAACACGACGTTCAGTTCTTTCAATTGAGCGAAATCATCTTGTACTTTGGGGACTAATTTCGCGCGGTTTTTGCATTTTCTGAAATACAATACCAACGATTGAAGATACGAAAAAATTGCGATAAAATTTGACGACGTTTACTTGGTGTCTTCGATGATACTATCGTGAATTTTCTTATAATCTAGGTGAACAGTTTGAATGGCTTGTTTATGACGATTTTCAATCTCTTCTTCTTCTTGTTTTTTAGCTATTTCGTTTATCTAAGAGATAAAAGTGATCTTTACATATCACAATGGAAACCGCAGTTGACGTTTAAATACCTGTTTTTCTTGTTTATATTTATTCATCAGCGCAGAAACACGTTTACTTATAGGTAAATCGTCATCATTGATGGAGATCTCCGTAAGTTTTCTTTTCAGTGTAGTTTTAGCGATCATTTCATTACCAAGAGTACGTAAATCGTCGATCATCTTGTCCTGCAGTTGTTGCTCCAAATCGACGAGTTTTTGCGCGAAACGGTTCACATCATCCTGCGAAATGAATTATGAGAGGTTTTTGCACTGTCGAGTTTTCAGCGGTTGATACTCACTTTAACACCGAGTTTCCTCAGGTTATCTAATTCTTGTAGAGCTCTTGCAGGTGAAATGTGATACGTCATTTTACCCGAATTGTTCGCTTGACTGGTGGGTTCGACGGTTTGGGGTAACGTTCGAGGTGGCGATGATGGAGATTCATCGAGGTATTCGTATTGTACATGATCAGCAGATGGACCGATTGTAACGCGACTCAAGTAATTCGGCGATGTTATCGCATTGATGAGGATTTTATTATGAGCTGATTCAAATCGATCGGGATTATCTTTCTGAAAATGATAAGCGGGTTGTGAGAATAAAGAGTTGTAACGTTTCAGCATCAAAGCTTACCGTCATCGTAAAGCCGAAAATTATTTCAAGTCTGAAATTTAGAATCCACTTGTGAAATTTTACATGACAATTAGGAGTTTTAAAAGACGAGATAAAAAGAAACTACTAAATTGTATACATTAATAAATTATCAAATTTTGAAATTTTTATCAGTTTTCAAAAAAAAAAAAACACCAAACAATAGGTTTTTCTAAATGACAAAGTTGTGATTTATCGAGAGAAATATGTATGAGTGAAATAACTCGATCAGTTCGACTCCTGTGATGAGTTTTTGCCTTTTTTGCAATGGTCTTTGCGAAGAACGAATCGTTCTTTGCAATCGTTTGTTTCGAAATTATGAAATTGTGAAAATAGCATAAACTCTTTTTTGATGCTTGTTGGTAGTATTTTTGTCGAAAGCCAAAATTATCACAAAACCCGGTCAAGGAAATGGAATTAAAATTTCAAAGTTAGAACTTGTTTTTTGATTTTTGACAAAAATTTCAGAAAAAATTGGAAATTCGATATAAGTACGTATTGTTTAATGTTTAGTTAGTACTATTATGCATCAGTCATGCGTAATTTCTGATATACTCGTTTACAGTTTCCCAAAGAAATTCGAAACAGTTGTGAAATTGATCATGTTGCATCCACGATGAGTAAAAAAACTCCAAGAAATGAATTCACCAGCACATTCCATCCGGTTAACGTTCCACTTCAACTTTCTAGTCATTTAAAGCAAATAAAACATCATGTTTTTCCCGGCCTTAATTTACATCATAGCTCAATCAAACCAATAGTCGATGTGGAAGATGCGACGAACTTTTATAAACCTCCTCCAGCTGTCATCAGAAAGCCGATACCATGCGTTTCGACGGCGTATATAACAAGTCCTGGTATAATCTTCGTTACTTACGATCACTTCATGCTCGGAAAAATTGACCAATAATTTATTTTTAGTTGATCCGCAACTTGGAGATTGTGTTTTGAAATTGGTCAGGGAGAAATTAAATTGGAAGCGTAAGAACGATATATGGAAAAGGAAAGCTCAAGCTGCTTTGAGAAATTGTAGTAAGTGTTTCGTCGAGTTTTAATGTACTTCATGTTTGAGAATTATTCATTTTGTTTCAGATGTAATCGATAGAACCCGAAGAAAATTAAAGGAAAATAAACCCATTACTGTGTTACCGTATGTTATTACTCAATTAGCCGATCATGCAACTAAAGATCCCGATGAATATTTTGATGGCGTAATTATCTAATTAATTAAAGACTATTTGAAAAAAAAATACGATTTGTATCATTAATTCGTATTCTACACAGTTATGCAATTGGTATTATGGAAACGCAATGACAACTGCTGTTATTGGCGGAGAGACATGTTTATTATATGCCGGAGGAGAACATTTGCATAAATTTTGTAAGTTCACTACATTAATGTTATCGACGATTTTTCGTTTATTTGAATCATCTTTTAGGTTTCTCATTATACCATCGACCCAGTAGCTCAAACACAATACCTGAAGTTTCTCCACAAATTAGTATATCTCTCGCAGAAGATAGTCCAATTTACGATATAGTTTGCGGTGGAAGCGAAGGTATTGGTGTTCGGCAACGCAACTATTGTTATTTTTTCTCCTACGATAACAATAGTGACTACATATCATTGAATAGATGTGCGAAATTGAAAAGAAGAGATTACCCTTTTATTAGCATGGAAATCGGTGACGAGGATTTCTGTACCGTTGATGCCAATCGTAATATTCAGTTTTGGATTCCCGAATCTATGAAGTAGAAAAATCATTTTTTGAATTATCACTCGTCGAACGATTTTACGAGATTTTTTTTTTCTAATAGGAATTGTGTAGCAGCATTCGAAATGCCAAGTGACGATAAACGAGACGATTGTTTTGTTCGAATGAAGTACTCTAAGAACGACTCACGGTTATTTTCCGTGGTCGATAGAAAAAAACTGTATCTCTATGATAAAAGAGTACGTAATAAATTTCAATTTACGTGTGTACAACATTGTAAAGATTTGTTCCTTAGGTCAGGCTATTCAAGCCTACTTCAAAGTGGAATGCTACCGATTACATGGAATTTTGTGAAAATATCTCGTTATTAGTTCCCTCCGTGGTTGATGAGAATTGGTACGTTGGCTTAACTCATACGTGTCTTTTGTTCGATGTCAGAATCGGTTTCGCTCAAAAATGGACTCATATGTTGCCTCAAGCGCCAAGTATAGGGACTGCTTTCAGATTTAATAGAGAAGAGTAAGTTCGATGGAACGCTCAGACGATAAAATGCACGTTTTTCATATCGTAAATTTTTAGAAGTCAACCGAAAGAATGTTTATTACTGGGTGCTCAAAACCTCTACGATATAGTTGCCATTTATAACAAATGGAATGATGGTACGCCGGTATCAAACGTGTCACCTGTCAGTGTTCCTAATAGAATAGATACTTTACACGAAGCTCGAGTAAATGGTGTTCTATGCGATCCTTCTTTTACTAAACAGTAAGTAATTGTCTTTATCGAATAAACTCTCGTTTAATTAGAATATCGCGTAGTTTTCATCGCAGCATCATTGGCATGGCACCGTACAAGAAGAAAAAAAGAATCGGCGTTTTTACGTTGTCTTCATCGGGTAATGTATTCCATCAGAGTATACATCCTCGAAAAGCTTCTTCACCTTGGGATCCATGCGAACAAACCCAATTACAAGAAATAGAACTAAATCACTTGAAAAATTGGGAAGCCGATTATATGAATCAATTGAAAAATAACAAACCCACCTTAAAAGTTACCCGTGTACTTGACATGAGCGCGATATCTCAAAGTAAATTAGCTCGATATGTTTAAATTGGTTATACGCATAGAAAGTACAATAATTATTTGTTTAGATATCGTATTTCGTAATCCTGAAATACCTCCGCATCCGGTACCCAATTTAAGCGGTAAAGCTGTATGGAAAAAATCCAAGAAAAAGTTGCAATCATATAATGACTTTTTTTCTTCCTATATTCTACAAGATTTCGGTTTAGATGAGGAATCAGAATGGGGTTCTGATGAGGATGAGGAAGTTCCAGTATCGTCGAGTAGTAAGAAAGTGGAAAACTGGTTGAATAGTTTGACAAACGATGCGGATCATGTTGATATAGATGAGTTGTTTGAAAGAGAAGATGACCTAACGGACGATATAGATGATATCGAATCAGTTGCCTCAATTGGTGAGTTTTCATTTCATCTTGTGCGATGTTTAATTTATTCTGGTGTATTTTCAAAATTTTTTGGTGTGGATTTTCAGATGTATCTCTTTCCCCAGATAATTCTACTTATAAACGGAATCGTAGAAGTTTCGCAAAATCGTGATTTAGTGATGTTTTGTGTCGTAATTTATATTAAATATACGTATTTGAGTTGTACTGTTTTCTTCATTTGATTTATTTTCAGTTACAAGGTCGGCTTATCCGGCTAAATGTCCTGACTTCAGTTTTCGTATTACGATAATTTGCATTGGTTGTTAATAAATTCCCATTTAGTTTTTTTTTTAATGTAATATAAAATTAATTATCTTTTCAAATGAATTAATTTCAAATTTTAACGAAAATCAATTTCAGCAACAGATAACAGATTTTTGAATAATAACTGAAAAGTTGGGTGAGCCCAACTTAGCCGATGTTTCACGAACTTTCCCGAAGTCGTTGTGAACTTGCCTTGTGTACAAATTTGGAATTATGTATTTTTCCATGGACGAAATATCATTTTTAGAACTTTTATTTCTTTTTTAATCAAATTTAAATTTTGGAAATCCTTTTAATCATCGTAAATTTGAACTATTTCTTTATAAAATTGAGTATTTCCGCTTCGTTGAATACTCAAATAAATTTCAATTGAAAACGAAATATCCCGAAGTATTACGAAGGTTTCCGATCGTGCTACTGAATTTCATGTGTTGCTACTGCACGCCGCCATTTTATTTTAAAATTTGAATTCCACGATGAAAAGCTTTTCTGATTTTAAGAGTAAAATACGTAATTTTAATTATTTTTTACGTGAATTTAAGCATAATATGAACTATTTGCGGCGTGTTGTTAGTTTCTAGTATTTCAAGTACGTGTTCCTTGTGTATTACAAACGCATTTCAAGTTCACGCAGATCTCGTGCTGTACTGGTATCGAAGTAAGAATTTCCATTAAATTTGTATCTCTATTAGTTCCAATTCCACTTTTTCGTCAAGACAAGCAATTAGTTACATGTATACGTTACGTCAATCAGTCTCCGGTGATTATTCACAACGTACCGTGATTGTTGACAGATGAACGAAGATGTAGACGCCGTAATCGGGACTACCTCAATGTTTAATCGAATTAATCACCGAATGCAGTTTGTTATGCTTCTTAGCTGTGCTACTTCAAAGGTAAGCGAATAATTGAAGTTAAATACAATGTGAAGCTGAAGCGCGGCTCATTCGTGAAATTCGACATTTTGTGTCACTTAATTAACGTATTATCGATACGATACGCGGAATCTGTTATTCATTATTGACTGCGAGCGTGAATACCCTTAGTGATTTATCATAATGGAATGTAATTAGCTTCGATGAATTCGTTGCTGAAAGAGTCTCGAACAATGATGCCATTTAATAGCGTTCTCTTTTGTCGAAGCTGAAATAGTTCGATTTTGTTAATCCTGTATTCGCTGTGTTTGATGATTAGTGGCGAAAATGATATGATGTCAATTTAAGGTAAGGCATTGATAAGAATCATTATCGCAACTATAATTTACGAAGTGTTTGATACGTCATTTGTTTCTAAGTTTTTGTTTTACCTTGAAATTTTCGTAGAAGTGGTTATAATTAGTGATTCGGTGTTTTGAATTTGCCACAAACTCAAGTGGTCGCTGGTCGCGTTAATGAGGAATATTTTCTGGAATTAATTCATCATCGGTAAGTACCTATATCTCGATATTGTGATATTAAAATATGTAATAATTAATTCAGAAGAAAATTTCACCTGGATTTTCACGGTGACCGAAAAATATGCAATGAGGATCCAACGGCGATGTCATTAATGGAAGATATTTCTAGTTTATTTATCAATTTATGGTCCGGAAGATTAATGGGTAAGCTGACTGCGCAAACGATGGGATGGAGTAAATTTAATAATTTTATGAACCGGAAGCGATGCTTTTTTACGAAAACGTAGAGATTGATGTTCGTTTCACAAGTTCTCGTAACTGGATTGTAATTCTGTATATTGGTTTCGAAGTGAATTTCCACGTTATTGCTTTGGATTAGTTTTTACGATATTTCGCGGGATACTTCTGCAACAAAGGAAGACGATATGGATGTTCAACGGAACTGATGATTTATTCGAATTCCATATGTGTGATTGTATCGCGTAAGTGTGAAACGTTCAAATTGCGTAAAGCTTGAATTGACTATGTGAAATTATGTCGATGAATTATTATTGAAATTTACATGGTAGAATTAAATAATAGGAAAACCCGAAAAGAACTGGTTCGAAATATCGGAAAAATTCGACAATCAGTTTGGAGAATTCGCTGTGTCATCATGTCTGTAGCTCTGTACTCAAGATAACGCCGAATTTTCAAAAACAGTTATCATGAATATCACGACATGTACTTGAAAATGAGCGTGTAATTGAAGAAATATAAGTTGAAGGACCAGTGCTCAAAAAAAGCAAAGAAACGCCGCGAAAATTGGCAACAGCGTAGCGTCGTATAAAATGAAATACGCGTCGCATCAAACTATCGCGAAAATTTCCCTCTCGCTGAAGTGAATTTTTCAACGAACGGAAACGCCAAATGGAAAACTCAGCTATTACATATACGTGGTGACCTGTTGCGACATTTTTTCGCTACGAGTATTTTTTCTAACATCAACGAGTCAGTTTCCTGGTACACGAACGTTAGTTCGACGTGATTATGAAACTTGTTGGTTTTAATTCATTTATTTCAAACCTGCCACAAGACAAGCTTGATATTTCGTCTTCTAATGTACCTGCATGATATATGTACTTCATGAACAGTTATTGTAACATGTAAATTCAATTGGGTCAAATCTCATGTTCGGTGTAATGTTGCAGAATACATACGTAAACGTATTGAAAGCACGATTTGAATTTCAAATGCTCCTGAACACGTATCAAATTAAATACAATGTTTCAATTTCCTCAATATGGTAGTTCAATAGCCCTAATGACCATTATAGTACTTATTGCCGGATTATGGTTGCATTGAGGGTGAATCTGTGGTAAAGCGGACCTTTTACGCGTTTTAGTCTCATCTTTATTTACCGTTTTTACACGCAGAATCTGCAGAGAAAACGAAGCTGTACCGTAGATGCCATTTCGTCCTTTGAAAAGTATCCGCGATATCTTAGAATTTTTGTTTTTTACGTTAATTTTTCCATTATGTTTTTTTTCATGATATTCTTGATTTTTTTAGTTTTTAAATGGACGACTGATGATCGTTCGGAATAGTTTTTTCGAAGATATCTGAAGAGCTTCATGCAGTAAAAGAAGTTGTTGATTTTACGGAGGATGAGTGGACCGTTGAAATTAGTTTTTCCAAGAAATTTCAAAATTTTGTTCAAATACGAAGATGCTGAAGTGAGAATTATCGAAAACCAAGCAAATTATTTTTGTGTCATGTTGTTTTTAAATTTTTGGAAATTTCCAAGAACTTGGATGTTTTCGCATGATTTACGTATTGTACTTGGCACTCCCTTCCCCTTCTCCACCTTTTTTTTATTATTTCGCAATGACGCGTTACTTTCGGATAATCAAATAAAATAGCATTAGAGTAAATGAAATTGAATAATAAAAAAAAAGGCAAATTTAGGGAAATTTCGTGCGTATTAATCAGCTATTTCTCCCTCGTTGGATGAAAATCTGTTTAGTTACATGACACGTGTGAAAGTTAAATAATTGATTCGATCTCTGTGGTACTGTTTTCAGTTGGACATTCCTTCCCAATGTGATTGTGACCTTTGATTGAAAAGCAGACAGAAGATGTCCTAGGAACGCAAACTGTAACGTGTTGTTAACGAAGAACATAAAACCAAAACGTCAAAGTGGCTCGTCGTTGCGAACTCGAATTAACGCGTCGATTTCGCAATACGATACAATTCCTTCGGAGTTACTCGGCGATTTATGGCGAAATAAAATACAAATCGTCCGAAGGGTTATCGAATAATAGCATTGTAAACATTGTTAATGCGGCGGCGATCAAAGCAAAGCGGTGTGCGCGTAGAGCAGATGATATCGGCGGATTGTGGGAATCTCCGACAGAACGCGCCGCCATCGGAGCCGAAAGTGGACGGAGTATGAGTCATTTGAGACAAGTTACTGCCTTATCATCTTCGCAAGCGGCCGTACGCGTTCGATATTTTCGCCGTTTTCGTGTTCGGTAGTATTTTTTGTTGGTTATTTACGTAACGTGTTTGTAGATGTGTATAGGGAAAAATCAGCTGTAGTTCGCGTCGTCGGCGGAGTCGCGTGGATTATTTTCGCGGGCGGGTTTTTCGTTTCGGCGCGTTCGGTGATATCGTTATGGAAAAGGTGCTAAAACGCGTTACCAATCATAAGAAACAGAATTCGACGAAATCGAAAAACGACGCTAGGAGCTCATCGTCGATCAATAAACGGTACTCGGTAGACGATAATTTTTACACGTACGTGCATCGGGGGGCCGGCGATTTATACGAGAATTGCGGCACGACGGCGAGCTACTTTACGATCGCGAATCGAGGCGAATTCAAGAGATCGACGCATCGATCGAGATCATCGAAAGACGACGCCGATAAAGCGCCGCCCATCCGCGACGACGTCACCTTCCGCAAGTTCCTCAGGGTGTTCAATACGAACGAAAAAGGGGCCAAGGATTGGTTCGCGTCCAGCGCCAGCAACATGATGGATTTCGCTCCGCGTATCCTCACCAAGAGATTCTGCGGTAAGAAGAGCACCGGAGATAATGAACTATATCGTAGTAATAGCTTCAAATTCGAGAGATTCGAACGTAAAGATAACGACACGCTGACGTCGAGCAAGAAATCGCCGGTGTCCAGACAGGTGAGTGTTGTATTCAGTCGTTAACGCTGCCCACCACGAGCAGATCTCCGTCGCTAGATCATTTATCGTATTGTTAATTAATGTTTATTGTCTAATAACTCCGACGAACTGGTTTGTCCGAATCAGACGCGTGGGCAATTTGGGAATAAAATTCGTCGCGTCCCGTTGTTTTTCAAACGACTTCAGGTGTATTGGCCCAAGCGATGCGTAGGTGTACTGGAAATTTTGTGACGAGCGGTTGCACGTAGAAAGATCGGTATCACCTTGAGGTGGTTTGCGTTTCGTAATGACACGTGTATTTGTCTTGGAGAGAATTTCGTGTCCGGTATTGGGAGCTTTTGCCAGTGCAAAGGTTATTATCCTCGTAGAGATATGATTGCAATTTGGCAGCACTGAGGTTCGCCGTGAGTCTTCGTGGTTTTTAACTGAGTGTGTGGTCTTTCTTTCAAGGTGGTAATTTGGCGATTGCTCGAGTTCTGTGTCTTCAGAGAATGACGGGGGGTCTTGACGATAGAAACAGATTGTGGATTTACGAGGATGAAATCAGAAAGGTCTACTTTCAATCTTCGAGATGAAAGTGTCAACATCGCAGCCCCCTTATTGACCTTTTTCGAATTCAAAGCAACGTTTGCTTCGACGATCGATAAGACGCGAGGACAAATATTCGAAAAATCGGTGTATTACCTGAACCTGTATGTCGTCGATTCGTCATTGGCAATTACATGTCGCAATGTCGCGTGTAAATATGTCAATCAAAGCGAAAATAAAAAGCCCACGAAATTCTATTTCGCTAACGAATGTCGTCCGTAAAGAAATCAGTGCTTTTTTTGATTTTTTATTAATTTTTCTCAAGGCCACAGCCTAGACCATTTCATCTTATCACTTCTACTGCATGAAATGAAGAATATTCATGATATGGAAAGAATTTCCGAAGTAACCTTACTAGCACGTGTGAAGTTTCATGTTCATATAATAATCCGCGTCGTTGTAGTGGTAAATTGAAGTTGAAACATGTACAACAGCTGTGTAAAGTTGGGAAATTATACACAATTTTTCATCTCTACAATAGAAAATCACAGGGTGAATGTACGAATCACGTTTACAGCCAGTGACGGATCGATAGGGGCGGGGGGAAAGTCTGCCCCCAGGTTTTTTTTTTCATTCAGAGTTGGGGAAAATCCGAACATTTAACCATCAGTTGAGAAAATCAAGTCGTGTGTATTTCAAGTAACAAATTGAATTAATTGAAATTAAGAACAAAACATGATAAATTCAAAAATCATTTCGGGAAATTAGTCAGTTGTATTTTTGAAAATATCTGCACGAAAAGGCAAAATAAAAATGACTAGATATTTTGTGTGTGTATGTGTTGAGGGGGGGGGGGTGTTACTACGAAGTAACTTTGCTCAAATGAAAAAAATATCAGGGAAATAGTGGGGAATTTTGAAATAATGAGTTGGGATTTTCATCGAATCCCTCCCGTCTCCCCTCCCAGAATATACCTTCGGTGCGGTAATCCGAAATTGAACGAAAAATGGTTTTTATAATAAACATTTTTTCTCACGATTTCAAATCTCGCCATAATTTCGCTATTAACTGAGGATCGTAAAAGAAATTCTCAACATGGAGCGTTTTTGTGAAGGTGGAGGGGGCGGAGGAGGTGACTTGAGAGAAAAATTTTTGAAATAAAAGTTGTTGAAAATTGAATGAAGAACATTTTTTGTACGAAACATTTTCTTGTATTTACTCAAATTTCGCCATAATTTCGATATAATAACAACATCGTGGGTAGAATTCCTTAGTTGGGGCGTTTTTGTGAAATGCGGAGGAGGGGGGCGTCTTGAAGAACGAATTTTTGAAACAAAAGTTACCGGAAATTAAATAAGAAACATTTTTTGTAATTTTTCATATTTCACCACAATTTTGATATATTGTTAGCATCGTGGATAAAATTCGTCAGTTCGGGTATTTTTGTGAAGTTGGCGGGGAGAGGGAGGGGAGCTTTTGAAGGACAAATTTTGGAAACTAAACGAAGAACATTATTTGTAAAGATAATTTTTTCGTATTTCATCGAACTTCATCACAATTTTATCATAATTGTCAACCTCCCTTATTGAAATTCCTCAAAGAAGACGTTTTTGTGAAACTTGAGGCAAATTAAGAGGAAGATTTTTCGAACAAAAGTTGTTAAAAATTCAATAAGAAATGTTTTTTGTTTTTATAATTTTTTCATATCTCTTTGAATTTTGTTGTGATTTGATTTTTTTGGAAATATATTAAAATTATCGCAAAATTAAGAAGTTATAAAAAAATCGTAAATACAGGAAATGCTCTTCGTGTAATTTTCAACAACGTTTGTTTCAAAAATGTTCTTCCTAAGTTGCTCCAAACTTCGAAAGAAAGCCCCAAATGAAAAATTTAGTTCGCGATTCTGACAAAACAGTAAAATTATGGAGAAATTTGAATACCAAAAGGATAATTATTTGAAAAATACGAAATTTTCTTGTAATTTTTAACAATTTTTGTGAGAATATTTGTTGTCTGAACTGTCCGAAGTCACCCCAAGATGTACAAAAATACCCCAATTGTTCGAAAATAATATTCTTTTGATTTTTAGCAATTTTCGTAAAAATATTTTTTGTCCGAAATCACCCCAAGATGTATAAAAATACCCCAATTATTCGAAAATAATATTCTTTTGATTTTTAGCAATTTTCGTTAGAATGTTTTTTGTCTAAAGTTACCCCTAGGTGTACCAAATTACCCCAACAATATTCCATATGAGGTTTATACATTTTGTGTTGCCTCCAAACCGATAAAATTGATGAAAATTGCCATCTTGGATAAAGCTCTGATTGTGAGACGTTTTATGTAAAATATGATTTTTTTTCACTTGAAAATCGTTGAGGATTCACCTGCTTTGCCGCGCTGAACCTCAAAAACTAAGTAAGCTACCTTAATTTTTTTTTAGCAAATTTGTAGAGAATTTGGTTTACTTTGATTTCAGTTTTAACAAATTTCAACGAAAAAACAGTTTTTTCCATAGTTGATAGTAAAATACTAAATTTATGCAAATTTTGCCAAAAATTCACGAAAAAAGCTTCTTTTTCAATCGCACATGGCTCGGAATCTAAGCCAGTTATATCAATTCTTAATGTATGCATTTTGTAGGGAATTTAGTGTGTTTCAATTTTGAACTGAGCTATTTTTTTGATAAAACCAGTTTTCGCGAAGATATAAGCAAAAAACTGATTTTGAGGGGTTGAGATCCACAAAAAAGGGGACTTGCGCATGTGACATTTATTCTGGAGTGAAGTATGTTGTGAAGGGTATCGAATACTACGTTTATACCAAATTTCTGCTTATCATCTTATTTTACAAGCTCGAGGCTATTTTCGGGCTCGATTGGCTGGACTAGTTATGATTGACGAAAAGCTCTGGAACAATCTACTCCATTTTGTTTGCCTGGATTATGATGCGAAACATCAAAAGAGCATATACGAGTAATTATGGACCAAGCACTCGAACGAGTAAATCGTGCCGAAGATTTCACCCAGATTCTGCTAATCGATCGGAGCACGTGTTCGGGGAGAGAAAAAGAATAAAAGACACGAGGGGAGAACTACATGGTGAAATTTTCCAGCCGTTCGACGTGTGGTCGACCTTGATGTATCGAATGAATCATTGACACAGCTGGTCTCCTGAGTTAGCACGGTTGACGGGTTTATACGCAGCGTCGAGAGCAAAACGCATCTGGAAAGGAAACACGATCGTGTTTACATTGCGGATCCGATATCTCCGAAGTAATTCGACAATCCGTTATTTAATGCGGAATACCGTACATGACGAAGGTATGCGCGAAAATCACATACGCGGCGTATTAAAATGGCATTCGTCGTTAATTACCGCAAACGCTATTCGCGTTCTTTGGCGAAATTAACGCGCCGCGCTCGCGACAAAATGTGCGCGCGTGTTTTATGGTAAAGTAATTCGTGTCGGTGTACGTAGTATCTCAAGTACACAAATCAATAAGCATTTGAAATGCTGTGTGCAAGAGCTTTGGTATAGGAGCGCAGGCGCCCTTTGAATCTCGCTACCGATGTGCTTCGCCGGTACGTCTGTACGTGGCGGGGAAGCCGAGGGGTTACATTCGACTCGGCTCATCTCGATGAGGGTGCTTTGACGATGGATTAGTACCGGCGATGTAATTATTCGCCGTGGGAAGGTGCGCGAATATGAGATATGTGCCAGTGTGCCAATACGTCGAAGATGAAAGTACCCGAGGTTATTGACCTTTTGGTTGTTGCGTCTTTGTCGCCGGGGCGCACGAAGAGCCGAGGATGTTTTTGGGTCAAACGTAGATGACCAATTGACAGAATTGAGCGAATTCCCTGAGAGCTTTTCCTTGTAATTCGCGTACGATGTCGAGTTATGAATAACAAATGGTGACGTAATTAGTCTTGCTCCCGCGATGATTCGTTTTACGTTGGATAAATGGGGAAGGGGTGTTTTTTTACGCAATTAATGATCGTCGTGCGTTTTGTCGTGAAATTCGATACGCGGTATGCAAATGTGACGTAGACGGAAGTGCATCATTTTTCTTCAACGATGGCGCCATTTTGTTTTTAATTAACGTAAATTCAATGGGAAGTCGAAGCATAGGTGGGGGGGGGCAGGCAAAACGGCAAAGATGAGTACAGTTAACGTAGACTAAATCAATTTCTGTTTTTAATTGGGTATTTTAACCCATCCTCCGTCCCTCCTCAATTCCATTTTATTTTTAATATATATTAAAAAATGACCGTGGAAGGAATTTTTCTGCAGTTTTCAATGAAATTCACGATTTTGAGAAGTTCATTTTCAATTTCCGACATTTTTGTAGGGGTCGTGCCGGTGCTGGGATTCGTTCTAGTCCAGGAAAATTAACATTCCATGGGAAATTTTTTCAGGCAAGCGGAAAATTTGCATATTTATGTATTTTGATGTGCTATAAACGAATCTGAGGTGTGCGGATTCGTCCGGTGTGCGCGTTCCACTAAATCGTTGATTTTAGCCTCCAAAGTCAGTTTTCGTTGAATATCTTCGTAAATATTGATCAAATCGCGGAAATACTTCTTTACCAAATTTATCTACGTCAAATTTCCCGTCAGATAATCCATGTTTAATTTTTGTAGCCCCAGGGGGGGGTGGACCTACAACTATCGAAAAACGAGGGGTTTTTAATAAGCGTTGTGATTTCTTGAAAATACGGTTATCGTGTTATTTTTGAAGCCTTTTGTATGCATGTAAATCAATGTTGACCCCGTACGATGACATTTCAGCCAACTTACCCGCGACCCCCTCCCCCCTCATCGCAATATTGCACCTACCCGCATTATGTGAAGATATAGGTAAGAATTAGTGCGTGTTACAAGATGTAAAAATGTAAATTCGAGAGTGAACATGTATCTTGAAGACAATATATTACTTAATTTACAATTTTACCATTGTGTAGATCCTCTAACCCCCCACCCCCCATTGCGTTTCAATCTTTTTACTTTGCTACATCATCTTTTCTTGGAAATTCTATGTTGATAATGATTTTCAATTACAGTTTATTGCCCAATTTCCAATTTTCCCCTCTTCATGGAACCCTGACCCCCACCACTAAAATCTCGTTTAAACTTCGTACCCCTCCAAATCATTTTTTTTGGATAATTCTGCATGCAACAATAATGAAATATTTGAAAATAATTGCCATATTTGAGAATGGCTCTGATACGTCAGACAATCTCATTATAATCGTATTTTCAAGAAATTGCAACACTTAAACCCCTCATTTTTCGATGGCTGTAAGTCCACCCCCCCCCCTTGGGGCTAAAAAAATTAAATATGGGTAATCTGACGGGAAATTTGACGTAGAGCAATTTGATAAAGAGGTATTTCTGCGATTTGATTAATATTTACGAAGATATTTAATAAGAACTGACTGAGGAGGGGGGGGGGGTAAAATCTACAATTTAGGGGAACGCGTACACTGGACGAACCCGGACACCTCAAATTCGTTTTTAGCTCGTCAAAATACTTAAATATGGAAATTTCCTTATTGCCCCCTTATTTGAGCTACTTTTTCTGGGCTATTCGGGAAAAAGTGGAATTATTTCTTACTCAACATCGATATTTAAATTTTGAAAATTGCAAGAAAAAGAGAATTAAAAAAGTCCTACGCAGAGGAAGGCGAAGAATGTGTAATTTTTTGGACTGTGAAGGGGGAAGGGGTGGAAGGGTTTACCTCCAATTTGCTGTTGATCATTCAAAAATCGACTACTGAAATATCTCAAAGGATAATCATCATACTCCCTTCCCCCCTCCTTCTTAATAGCTATTAGATTGATCCGCCCATTATTCTTGACGGTAAAATGCCTTTGCAAAAAAAATTGAAAAATTGGGTGACCTGAAGAATTTTTTAGACCGTTCAGGACCGCCCTGACTCTTTCCCTTGTTTTATATGTGGATTCTTTTGAAGACGGGAAGGGAGTGGTGAATGAATATTCGTATTATTGAAGATTAAATAGGGCAAATTTTTTGTTAAAAATTTTTTTTACGGTTGAATTTTTTAAATTTTTTTGGAACTAAATTTTTGAGATTTAAACCCTTTCTCTCGCTTCTTATTACAAAAGATGCCTATCTCCTTGAACAAATAATCGAATTTATTCATCTCGACGAATCGTAATTTTTGTAAAATAACTTATGAAATCAAAAATTTACAAATCGAAGCTTTTTTTTTTTTAGAAATTGAGCGAAAATCAACAAAAAATATTATTCTTAATTTACCATGGTGGAAAAAAAATATCCCACTAAAAATAACACATTCGTTATTTTCCCCTTTTCGTTTCGAAAGACTTCGTGGAAAAAAAAAATCCTTCGTCATTATTTATAAATATATCGAGCGTAAAAAATAATAATTGCATCGGCGCTATTTTTTTCCTCAATATTTGACAGCACATGTCCGAAGTACACAAGTGGTATAAAAACCTAAACGAATCGAAGAGAAAGTAAACACGAAAAAAGTCCGAATATCAAGACGTTCGAATCAATTTCGCCGTCGCGTCCGAAGGATTTTCGATAAATAGGAAAGTTGCGATAAAAATAACGCGATTTTTTCCCCCTACGGTTTAATACATTTAATGGGCCTTTAATGTATGAGGCAGGTCGATATTCGCCAATTTGACAAATAAAAAGTTACTTTTGCTGTGAAAGCTCGCGAGGGCCGACGTCGACGGAGCGCGGATTGAAAAGCGTGTTTGTACATCCTCTGCTCGCTTCTTCCATCGGCGTTTTTTTTTTTTTAAGTATTTGGATTCGACGTGTATGAAAAATTAACGCTTTTGCGATGACGTCGATTATCGAATTAAAATTTTACGCGGTTGGATCGATCTCGAGGATTATGAGGTGTACGATTGTGCGAAAATATTAATGGGGTTTTTATCGCCGAACGTGTGCGTGAAGTTATTATGTGATGTTTGGCCACCGGAGGGGTGAAGTTGCTCGTGTGGAATACGAGTTTTGGTTTTGGGAGTTTGTTGTATCGATGAAATTTTCATGCGGTGAGTTCTGTTGATGCGAGATGGAAAGTTACGTGGGTTGCCTAGTTGTGGTATGGAAAGTAGATGTGGGTTTTTTCGGTGATGTTACTCGGTTGGTATTCGGTTTGGGTGCGAATGGAATATGATCTTGTGGTTGTCATTTTCCTGTACTATTTAAAAGGTTACTTGCATATTTTGCCTATCATCAGTGTTGAAGGCGTTGTGAGGCATTTGAGACATTGTATCCAATCGAAACATGAACATTAATGTTTGTAAGTGCGGTAATTCGATCAGTATTAGTTTTATGGAAAAATTTCTCATCACCTTTCTCATAGTGTTTGCTTCAAGCTATGAAAAAGGTTATTTGCATATTTTGCCTATCTTCAATATTTAAGGGGTCGCGTGACCTAGAAATATATCATCTCTGTGAGATACCGCGTTCTCTCGAATAATAATGCGAACAATATCGAATTCGAAGAAATTTCAAGTTATTATTATCTCCCATGCTGGGCAAATCGCAAAATTCGTTATTTCGGTGTATCGCAAATTGCCTATCGAGGTCTCCCAGGGGTACGCAACAGATAATCCAATCCTTGCGCGGAATTTTGGCGACCGTTAGGAATATTTTTGGCATGAATGGCAACAAATCGCGGATTTCGTTGCGTAAACCAGCATGTATCTCGGATTGCCTACTTGGTTCGCGAGACGGAACCACAGCAATGATCCGAATCAGCCCGTATATTGTAAACGAACGTTGTTCATATCGAAGTAATCGATTAAATACGGAAAATACGTCGTTTGAAACTTCGCAATGATACGGTTTGCGGCGATAGCGGGCAGGTCAAAATAGGTGGAAATTTTTCAGCGACAATTCGCGTCGCCGTTTTTACCGATAACGCCGCACGATCGATTTGCCAGCGTCGGTTTCTCGTCCGCGTATACACGATACGCGCCTGTAATCGGATTAAAAACCAGTAAACCGAAGATAATTCGTGTTGGGAAAAAAAAGAGGACTCGCGTTTCTGCTCTTTAGTATCGTATGAAATCTCCGTAATTATTTACCCGACGTATTCCGCAATAACTTCCTGATGTATTTTCGGCGGTAATGACTACGAAATTGTGTGCTTAGATCGCCGTTTGTATGTAGGCAACAGCGGCGTTCCACTGACCGGAAAAAGTATTCGGTCGTGGTTTGGGTTATATAAGATTCGATAAATATTACGATGTTGTCGTTGGTAATGGCTCTCGAGTAGATCGTCGAGCCGATATATCGATGCTGTCGGCTCTTCTCGTGTGTTGAAATTTCAAAAGGGGCGTTCGCGTAATTGACTTGTTTCGGTTTTTTGCGCGTCGCCAGAAGTGTTAAGGATGATAGAATGTTTATTGTCGTCGTGGAATAAACGATCAGATATGGGGGAGCTTGTAAGTCTTCGTGATGTAAACGATACACGAGGTTATTGCATTTTGAATCCGTCATTTGCTCGTATTTCCTGCGAAAGTGTCATCGACACGGTGACGTGATGTGTCGAGGTTCTTTTCAGAGGGTAGCAAATGGAATTCCGGCTTCTGTCGGAGAGAAGTCACTCAGAATGTAGGTTTTTATTCGATATTATTTTGTTATCCGCAATCGCAAAGGGTGAAAGTTCATTGAAGATGTACTAGAAGTCTTCTCATTTCGACTAATACTCGTTATCCGTTTTGTAACCCTCATCTGTGAGGTTACGTTTTACTTTGATCTAAAAAATACCCAAAAATTCGAAATCAGCATCGTCGAAAACCATACAGTCGATATGCATGTCGATTTTTTATCACATTTTCGATTCCACCCCCCCAATCTTATCATCCCTCTCCCCCCATCTTATCATCCCTCTTCCCTAACTAATATCGAATTGATGAAAATACGTCAATTTGCAGGTCATCTTACCCTGTGAAAATCAAATTAGCTTCAATCTATGCGAACAGGTCAACGCGAAGCGAGGAGGTTGTTATAGGAGGGGGTGAGATGGGGCAAGGAAAACTATTACTTTATCTCAATAATACCTCAAAATTTGAAATCAGCGTCGTCGAAAACCATACAATCGATATATATGTCGATTTTTTATCACTTTGTTGATTCCTCCCCCTCCCCCTTTATTTTATCATCCCCCTTTCTTAGGTTATATCGAATTTATGGAAGTATATCAAATCGTAGGTCATCTTGCGCGATGAAAATGAAATCGCCGAAATTTCCGCGAACAAGTCAACACCAAATTACGGTAATTTGCAAACACGAGGGGGCTGTTACGGGTGGAGGCGAAGGGGGGAGGAGGTAAATGCTGAAAAACTGATTAAAATCGACGCGACATATCGATTGTTACATTCTCGAGCACGCCGATTCCGAATCCGCGGTCGAATTTTCGTTTCGAGGTCGCGTTCTCAAGTTGCGCACGCTTCGTTCGACGAATTCGCGCTATAAACAAAGTAAAATCGACTTATTCGTCCTCGTTTGAATTTTAATTACGTTCGACGACGTTTTTTAGCTTTTTCTTCGGAAATGGAATCGGGCAAAAATAAATTCCACGTTTACGATTTTCCAATCGCGAGTATCGCAGCAACCAGTGTTTAATAATTTAGTTAAATTGGTTCGATAAAGTTTTTATATTCGTGAGCCACGACGACGATGCATCTCGCTAAATTACCCCCGCCTCTTTGCCCGCAGCTTCCTCGACGTGACTGCTTCTTCGTTTAGCTATTTTGCTGTCGTGTACGAGTACTTGTGTTGGATAAGGAAGGAAAGGGAACGTCGCTTTTTCGTTCTTTTGCGCGGTATTTCGTTCGTTTTGTCGCGGATGCGTTGGTGACGCGGGGAAAAGCTCGACTTCGGTGTTGTTTTACTCTCGTCATTTGGAGCGTTTGATTTTCTTTTCTCTTCCCCGAGCTCCGGCAGCTTGTAAACGGCTACGTGGAGTTTGCAGACAAAAGTGACACGATGGTGGGGTTGACCAACGTGGCAGTTAATTTCCGAAGATATAAGGATAGTAAAACCCTTTTCTTTTTCGCTTTTTCATCATCGGTGTACTTTGTAGTTTTACAGCTCCCGTTGGCGTGTACTTTTGCGCGTCGGCAGGGAGGCGGGTGTCTTTTTTATTGATTGTAAAAACTGCGGAATATCGCGTTAATCCGAGCGTTTTATTAGCGGTGATTTTGGACGGCGTCGTGGTGTTTGTTTTACGTCATCGGTGTCCCTAACGCGGAGTTTTACGATGTTCGATTACTTTGTTATGGTGTTTTTTCGGGCGCAAATTCGTCTATCTCGCGGTGGCTCCATGTAGCATTTGTTTGTGTTGGTCTTCTGGTCGATTAATCGTAGCAATTGTGTTATCGACATGAGCTGACCATCGATGACGTGTCGTTTGAAAAATGCAAGGTTGCTTTACCCTCCTTTGTCGCCCATATTTCGTAACTGTCTTCTGCGCAGTAGCCGATCAGCCGAGAGACAAAGAAAATACCTGCGATGATTCAAAAAGCGAAAAAATTTCTTAATTAGGATTAAAATGCGTAATTTTTCTGTATCGAACATGTTCGTAAGCGCAGCGTGATCTCACCGAAAAAAAGGAAAAATGAATAAATTGACCCCGCGAACGCCGGTTCACTATTTAATATGGTTTTACGAGTAATTGCCGGTTCGATAAACAAAGACGTCCGACTAATTCGGCCACATACCGACGTATTGTTCGAAAGGAAGAGTCCATTGTATTAAACCAAAGATGATTATCCATTTCCTGGGCCAATTTTCCAAGAATGTGTACTCGGCGTGTTTTTTCCATCGTTTATTCTTGTTGAAATACGAGGATTTTTTTTCGAGCGCGGTTTTAAGGTATTTTTAACGTAATTAATCTCGCGTTAAACTAACGCGAGATTCGTCATTTATGTGGAATTGTATAGTCGTCTCGTTGGTATCGACGTAATTAGTTAAACAGACTGCGTTGGTTGACTTTTCCACCCGATTTTTGGGGAATTTTGAAAATTGTTTTTTCCCATAGAAGCGATAATTTCGGAAATTACACCTTTTTTAGGGTTGAACGTTGAAAATTAGGCGGTTTTAATTCGATTTTGTCATTTTTAAAGGGGTTGTTGTCATTGAGAATTTGATTTTTTGCGAAATTTGAAAATATAATTTTCTCACTTTCGCTTAAAAACAAACCTTGAAAAAATCGCCGCATTACCTCTTGCGGTGTTTATGGCTAATTACCTGCAATTGCTTGAGAATTACTTGTGATTTCCTGTAAATTAGTAAATTACCGGTAAATTACCTGTAATTACTCGTGATTTCAGTAAATTACCGGTAAATTACCTGTAATTACTCGTGATTTCAGTAAATTACTTGTAAATTACCTGTAATTACTTGTAAATTACCTGTAATTACTTGTAAATTACCTGTAATTACTTGTAAATTACCTGTAATTACTTGTAAATTACCTGTAACTACTTGTAAATTACCTGTAACTACTTGTAAATTACCTGTAACTACTTGTAAATTACCCGTAATTACTTGTAAATTACTTGTAATTACTCGTGAATTACTTGTAATTACTTGTAAATTTCTTGTAACTTACTTGTAATTACTGGTGAATTACCTGTTAGTTACCGGTAAATTACCCGTCAATTACCGGTAAATCACTGGTAAATAATTTGTACATTACCGGTAAATTATCGGTAATTACTTGTAAACTGTTTGTAATTACTAATTACCTACAATTACCCATTTCTAATATTTTTTGTGAAAAACTAACAAATTTTTGGGCCGTTTAGTAATTTAATTCACTTTTTTCGAAATCCTTCTTCCTTTTAAAATGTAATAGATCTTTTTTTAGATTTTCAATTACGTCCTGCTAGGAATTTCAGCTGGAAACGTGTTTATTGGTGTTAAAATGGGTTTATTTTTTTCTTCAATTAGAAAATGACAAATTTTGGCCAAAAATCTCCACTTTTGCTGAACAACTGCAAAATTGAAAAAAATCATCATATGCGGTGATAAATCATCGCTGCTGGCAACACTGACACGATGCGTTTACCTTTGAAAAAACCGAGTATACATTCTTGCAGACAAATTTACCGATCGAGGAGGAGAAAAAAAAAGCGCAGCTTTTAAATCGCGCAAAAGACTCGTTGAGGCGAAAAGGTGGATTTTTATTCCAATTAAATACCGTTTAACGACATAGGCTATTCATAAGGTTTACTCGTGTATAAAGGCGGTACTTTTTTTTTCTTTCGATTATCGTACACTGCTCTCTTGTATATGGTAATTCTTTTATTGTCGATACGAGACGTCGATTCGATTACGAATAATGCCAACTCCTCCGGGTTTACTTTCTTCCTCTCTCTCGTTATGCTCAGCCGTACTTTACGCAGTCGAGGGAAGGAGGATATTCGAAATTCGAAATGTGGCGAAAAAAAAACGTGTTTTTTGATGAATGAAAGACTCGGAGACGCGATGACGACGACGACGACGAACGCGGCCAAACAATTTTTTATAAGACGTTTCGTCGTCGACGCGTTTATTTTTTAATACCGTCGTATACCTTTCCTTATTCGATTTGTCAATTTAACGACAAGCTCGTATATCTAGAAACCGGGGTATCGATTTAAAATGTATTAAGGTGTCTTTTTCGTATATAAAACGTGTGTTCTCTGGAGTTTACGATAAACACAAAACGTGTATGCCTACGCGAGATTTTTTCTATTTGGATTTTTATGGCTTTTTTTTTTTCATCCCAGATATAGCTCGAAACGCGTGCACGCCAAGGCTCGTGCTCGGTGAGCGAGTTTCTTGGATGGTTCCAAACGAAGTTCATTTTATGGCGATATACGTGGTTTATGAAGTTTTTTCACGTGTACGAAAAGAGTATATATCTTCAGATGTTGAGGAATTGAGCGCACCATTATTAGAAGTTTTTCGAATTTTCATGCATCTTGGATGGTTTTTGAGGGTACCAGCTGAATCCTCGAGTATGGAATTCCGCAGTGAGTTGGTTTGTTGTTTGAAGAAAGTCGTAACGGCGATCTCGATTAGCGTCGAGTTGCGGTCGCGAAAACGCTTTGATGTCGGATTCGTCGACAAAGTCACACGTACGTTAATTAACGCCTCGAACCGCGGCGCTAATTCGATACCGGAGGACGGTGTAAGGGTACGCGACACTTCGGGCACCGATCTGTGGCAATCGATAACAAAGCCGATGACGAAAAAGAAGCGTAATCGACGAGACAGACGAGCCTCGGCGACGTCGCGATCCGTCGTGAAGCTGTACGAAGAATCCGAAAGCATGGGAGGCTTCCGGCGACGAAAAATACGGTTTCGCACGACGACGAATATACGAACGCAAGACGACGGGTATGGTATTGTCACGGCGATCTATCGATTTACACGCGATGGTAGTTTTTTGCCCTCTTGGTCGGCTCCTCGGCTCGCGTATCTCGCGAACGTACCGGAACGAAACGCGTTTCACGGTTGGTTACTGTACGCGTAGCTGGCTCGGTGTATGTATGGATCGCGTCTATCGTTTGGAATTCGTCATCGACGCTGGTTCGCGTCGGGCAACACCGAAGAGCACTGTAATAACAGGAAACATAGGTCGAATTGAATAAATGAAGATGAACGGAGCCCTAGCGTATATCCTGCTCCGCGACGCGGGCACCCGTCGTCCGTGAATTACAAGGAGTTCTCATTCGCGCGATGACACGTCGCGGAGCGGTTTGACGGTTAATTATTGGTTATCGGTGGCGGACACCGTGTAGAAGCTCGTCGGATTCGAAAAAAGGGCGCTGGAAATACCACGATATGCGCTTAGCTGCTCGCATCAAAGATGTACCCTCGGGAACGGTTTCCGGAATTGGACCAGTACTTTGTATTTTTTCAATTAAGTTGTAGCCGTACGCCAAAGCGAGGACGTGTACTGAAACGAGCTTCGCTTTGATCTCGATGTTATGAAGTCGCCGGTGACTGGAGGCGAGGTGGTAGAAGTTTTTATTACGACGGACCTTCCTTTCGCGTCGTCGTACTCTCGCCGTTATACGTACAAATATAAATTAAGCGATTTTTATTTTATATTTAGAAAAAGCGAAAAAAAAAGGCGCAAATTAACGTCGTAAACGAGCCCCAAATTAGAGGAGAATTTTTACGACCAGAAAGGTACTCGTACCTAAGCGTTTGAACGATACGCGAGCCGGAATGGCTGAAATTTAAGAACGTAATGAAAATTTAATTGCTAAACGACGCGTGCTGAGGTGGGGGGGGGGGGTGTGTGTAAATTTCGTAGTCTTATGTGGGTTCGAGCTGAAATGGCCAGATTTCGAGTGGAAATGCTGAAAAAGTGGTGTTTTTATCGACGCTAAGGATTCTGCGT
Source organism: Maconellicoccus hirsutus (assembly GCA_003261595.1). Taxonomy (NCBI): domain Eukaryota; kingdom Metazoa; phylum Arthropoda; class Insecta; order Hemiptera; family Pseudococcidae; genus Maconellicoccus; species Maconellicoccus hirsutus. The sequence continues at coordinate 75,498 of QBDW01000948.1, forward strand.
GGGTTGTTTTCAAGGATGTAGCAAACCGTACTTCGGATTAAGGTGAATAGAAATTTGATATTTTAACGTAGTCGATTTATTTTCAACGGAAAATCGAAGGAAAATAAATATCTGTTTGGAAAAAACACCGGGAAGGCGATATTTTTGTATTAGAAATTGATATTTGGCAACGTCGCAAAATTCTCTTGCTTTATTTTTTTACAAGATGAATGAGTGACGTAACAAAACTTGGTTTAGAGATGAGAGAAGGGAAGGGGTGTAGTTTACACCAAAAACAAGATTCATCATTATCATTTTTTAAAGTAAGATGTGGAAGGAGGGAGAAGGGGGAGGTTGGATGTTGCAAAATACAGTGAATTTTACGCTAAAATGAACAATTTGAAATGATTTCGTGTTATTTTCAAAAGCAATTATTATAAAGTTTGTGAATCGTAGGGACGTTATTGGAAAATATGGGACTTTTCGAAATTTGGAGCTGAGCCAAGGGGACGTTCAGACCTCCAAACCTCCCCCCGGTCATACCATTTAAATAAATATCCAATTGAAACAAGTATTGTGTATTTGAAATGCCTTTAAATGAAATAACTGCGTATTTAAACATGTAAAACCCGCAGGTGACTTTTCTTTAGTTAATTTTATCATTTGGCAACAGCGCTTAAAGCTTGAAACAGCGATATTCAAAACGCAGGCGTAGTTTCAGTCCCATTTAAACGTATTTTCGTGATGCTAACTTAATAGAAACATATTTTCGAGAATCTTGAACACATTTAATGTTATAATCGGTGAATTGGCAACGTCGCATTGATGTTGGGCTACAAATTATGCATATAATAATTTTTAGAATTTGAAAATGTATTATTGAAAATTATCGCGATTGAAAGGGGCGATTATTTTCGAGATTTTTCAATTTCTTCCATCGTACGAGTTTTTTCTTTGAACATTGTATTATTGGCAACGCTGTAAAATTCCTCGGATATTCATTTTTCTTCCAATGTTGTTTCACGTTTCAATTTCGTGAAGAGATGTTGGCTCGTAAGCACTTCCATTGAACGGTTCCTATTGGTGATTAAATAAATGGAAATTTGGCAACGTTGCATTCATCGTGAAAAATTAATTTTTGCACGTGAACGAAGAATTTTTTTCAAATTTGAATTTCTCATTTCACCGCGTAAACGCGTCAAGACTCACGTTAATGCTAATCACATCCTATCGACTGGGTTTTCTCGTGTTTTGTATTATTGGCAACAGCGCAATATTTTTAAATAATTGTAATTCGCGGGGATTCTATAAAAAAACGTATTTTTTGCGTGGTTTGTTGAGAATTCGATTATACTGAGGTTTCGGATTTTGTTCGACGGTTTGAGTGAGTGTTTTAGTATTGAAATTGGACATGTGGCAACGTTGCTTGAAAGAGATGGCTTTTGAAATTTCTTCGCGTGAGCGGAATCTGCGTTAATTTCGTGAGATTTGACAACGTCGCGATTCAAAAAAACACGAGTAGTTTTTATCGATGCAGTCAATCGGACGAGGGTATTTTCTATTATTTCGTAGAATTTTCCAAGGAACATTTTGACCATCGTATTAAGAAGTCGAAATGACTTGATAAATGGTTGCCCTCGTGTAAGATGCTCGGCGAGGTCGTGTTACTCATGTCGGATGCCTGTGGCGGATGTATTATATTTTTTGACGTAATAACTCGCTATACACGCTTTCCCCCTACACTCGAGCTTTTTTTCTCACCACGACACTTTTTTTTTTCGCTTCGTGCATCGTTAAAACTTGTCTTCGTGTAAGGTTCACGTTATGCGGAGTTTTGAAAAAAAAACCACGCTTACGTTCTCGAACCCTTCGTCGAGTGGGATTTCGTCGCCGGAGTGAGAAGCGTTGACAAAAGGGTCGTTGGCGTTTTGCGATCCTCGCAGTAAAGAGGTAAAGATCGTATTTCGAACCGGAGCTAACGTGGGATTGGTTTAAACGTGTGTTTCGAGTGTGGAAGAAAAGGCATAACGCGGTCGTGGTGTTAAATACGTAATGAAAATACACGCACTTATCGAAAATACGACCGTAGCCGAGGGCGAGGTGCCATCGACATCGTGTACGCCGAAGACAGTAGTCTTCAGTCGTCATCCTATCTGGTGATATTAAACCGAAAATTGATACGAATTTCACGAATTTTAATTGTCATATTTAGCGAGGGTGAATTTTCATAATCACTCGGATAATTTCGGCTTGAAAAAATTTTCGATATTAGCAACAAATCGAAAAGAAAATTGGCGGAAATTCTCTGATGAAAAATTACACTGTGGACAAATTTTTGCGGTTTTATTTTTCAGAAATGATATTAGATTTTCATCTAATATACGAATAACGTTGGTATTTGCGGTTTGCATATAGAAGCGGAAATTTCCTCGTCTTTAGTAATGAAATTATATCGCGTGACTCATTGTGTATTTTGCAATGTACGTTTTACCTGGGACCGGTGATTTTCAAGGTGTTGCTATATCTAATTAATCGCTTCGGTATTGTCGGCTATATCTTCGGTGTGTTGTTTATCGGATTTTATGAGGTGAAAAAAAAGCACCGAGTCAGCGAGATTGTATTTTCGACAGAGTGAAATTTTATATATACGATGCGAGAAAATTAAATATTGATTTTGGGCAACGACGACGATGACGACGGACCAACGAGAGAGTACACCGAACGAGTTTATTGTTAATTTGTATAACGTCGGAGATAAGCGGTTGCGGGCGAGGTGAAGAGGGGCTGCATAATCGAAACTTTCCCAACATACGGTACCTCTTGCCGTCAATGTATGCGTTATGTATTGCGGTTTAATTATTACCGTATCAACGACGATGAATAATCGCCCATGGTTTGAATAGCCTTGGAGCTACGGGTTTTTTTTTCTCTTTTTCGGTCGTTATATCGAAACGATAGAGAGACGATATCCGCGTATGGTTTCATTGTTCGAGTACATCGTCGCGAAATTGTCGAGGAATGCGAGAGCTAGGTTTTTTTTTGTGGATAGTCGCACTAGGCGGATTTTCTTAAACGATTTACGTGCGGTATCGCGCCTTACGTAATTGAAGAGATTGCGAGTCGGAATACGTGACGAGAGACCGCGTGACGAGTATTTGCGATAATAATTGAAAATAAACACCCGAAATCGATGAACCAGCGAAAAGGTTCGGATTAGGGGGAAAGCCTACGCGGCTACTGTTGAAAAAACGTCCTTTATAATGCTGTCCGGTACACGTCGCTAATGTAATTTCGTATAAAGGTTGCTTCGACGCGTGTATTCTCGCTTGTGTGTGTATGTTGTTGGAAAGAATTGAAATTCAGATTGACGTGAAACGGAGTCGAGAAATAACCTGGTGGTTTTTGCAGGTGTGTGCTTGGTGGAATAGGAATAGGTAAACATACGCGGAGGCGTATGCGTGATACGTTAAATGGAAATTATCATCGACTGCGTGAAAGCTCGGAAGATAAATGAACACAGAGAAGAGCGATTGATGGAGATGAACGAGGATTGAGTATCGGCTCGAAGGAACTTTGCGCGATTTTTCAAAGGTTACAATGTGCAGAGACGGGAAAATGCGAGAATACCGAAGATTGTGAAGTTTTACAAAATTCGAGCGAATTCGGGTGTGTTCGGATGGGTTCGGAGGTGTTCGGGTAGGTTCGCGAATGACGAAGGGGGTATTTTTACGCATAGATTGCGTAATTTTACAAAATTCATTAAATTTGAGCTAATTCGGGTGCTTTCGGGTATGTTCGGATGGGTTCGGAAGTATTCGGGTAGGTTCGTAAATGACGTAGGGAGTATTTTTACGCTTGGATCGCGTAGTTTTACGGAATTCGGTGAAATTCGAGTAAATTTGGGTGTATTGAGGTATGTTCGGTTGAACTCGGAAGTATTCGTTCAAGTTCGTACGAGATGAAAGAAAGTATTTTTAAGCACGGATGGCGTAGTTTTATCAAATTCGTTATAATTCCTGCAAATTCGTGAAATTCCGAGTGTTTTCGAGTATTTTCGGGTACCTTTGGATGCATTCGATTATCTTCGGATGTTTTCGGTATCACTCGAAAGTAATTAAAATAGTCGATATTTTTTAACGCGCTTGAATTTGGCTACGCGTTGGTAAAATATTGAATAGAATTCGTGCAAGTTCGTGCTATTTCGTTTTTACTCGCCAAAATTCGTTTTTTTGCGTACTTTTAATTTTATTGATACGCATTTCTCTACTCGTATTATAATTCATGTAAGAAATATATCTGCAGATATTACAGAAATAACAAATTATTCGTTAATCTTCGGATTTTTCCGCAAATGTTCGGTGAACTTCATTGAATCCGACGAATTTCAGTTTTTAATACGAGTTCAAGCAATTTCATCTCGTTGAATGTAGAACCAAACTGAATTGGGTTATTTTTATTCAAATTCCTTATTTTTTCTCGGTAAATTCCTTTTCTTTTTCTTTTTTTTTTCAAAGAAATATTTCGTTGCTTAAAAGCTTTGGGATTGTGCCGTCGCGTTTGTAAAATATAACAAAGAATTTTGTAGACTTTTAGGAGATGATTTTCTTGGAATTTTTTCGAAATTTTTGTACAACGAATATTGAAAACAAAGCTGCGAATTTTTTGCTTATTCAAAACGAACTCGTATTTCGTCTGCGCGTCGGCGGTGACGACGACGCTTTCATTTGCAATTTAACCGGACTCGACGTTCGCGTCGGTATCAAGAGGTCGCTTTGTTATATTAATATATTCGATTATATTACGCCATTGAAGGAAATTATTTTCGATTGTTGAGATACGATTAATTAAAACTCGAGGTTCGTTTCGTCGGGGGTTTTTTCTTTCGAGTTTTTTCGCAACACCGCGACGAGTTCTCGTCCAAGAACGTGTCTGAGTACGCGCTCGAGACGATTCGTGGAAAAAGGTCCGTCTGTTTGGGTTGTTGATGGTAATTTTCGACGCTGGAGACGAGGAGCGTAAGCGCGGAGGCAGATCGCGACGATAAAAGCTCGTGTTATACGATTATAAAACGAGCGTTATAAAAGTATAGGTAAAGGTGGCGCGAGAGAAGGTACACCGGAGTGTATTACAACGAGCGTGGCTATATTTATACGGGCACCTTTTTCTCGCTCATTTAACGGTCGCGTATTGATCCCTTTTTTTCGTGCTTTTTCTCGGGCGCAACGTATTTCAAAGGTTTGCCCGATATACGGGTCATTTGGAGCATGTTGGCAAAGCTTCGCAGACGAATTAAACGTATTATTCGCACGATAAAATATCAATTACGATGGAAACGAGCCTCTAGGGCGATGTCGAGTTTATGGTCGTCTAGTCGATTCGGAGACTGGTTTAGTTCTCGGTGCGGGACCCAAACAGAAGCACTGCGCGCAGCGGGCGTATGGTAATTTTTGTTACTGAGATTACCCGCAGGCGTTCACGAGTTGCGGACGAGATGCTGGGTTTCCTGTTTGGTGGTGCGGGGGAGGGGCAGGGCGGTGTCGTAATCGCGTATCAATGCGATAGGAAGATCGCGGTGGTGATTTTATCTGGTTTTTCGATAGTTTATCATCGTAAAGAGGATCGGGGCGGAGATGCGGTTAAATGACCGTGGCTATGGGTCGCCGTTCGGATAGTTGCGAGAGATATCGAGTCCATCGGCAAGCGGACCTCGCCAAGTGATCGGCGGAGATTGATAGAATAATGAGGAGTGCTTATTCGACCGAAATCTCAATTTTTGAATTCATTCTGGAGCCAGACACTCGGCGGAGTTTGCTTACGAGCAACGTTATCGTTTGCCAAGAGTACGTCGTTATGTGGAAAGGGTGTCAGAGATCGTGTGGTCCTTGCGGAGAAATGGACACGTTATGGGATCGGATTATTTATCGTACACAAGAATCGAATGGACTCGAGTGTGCAGAGGGGGAGGTATTGTCGTCTCGGGGCCGCCTTTTCGTCGTAATTTGAATATAAACGCGTGAACGAACGACGACGACGCGGTTAATTATTCTTATATATGTAGTTTCGCCGGAGCTATAACGGTATCGTGTATCTTTGTGTGATAATGCGTTACGATATTTATACATAAATACAAAAGAGATCATTAAAAGATCGTTTTATGTGCGTTTGTATGTAAAAAAAAACCGTCGTAACTCGAGATTCGGGGGAGTAATTAAACGTTGCCTCGTGTCTGCGTCGAAGAGTGATTCACGTTTTGGTCGTGTCAAATATACGTATCTCTGGAAAAATTAATGGGACGGGAACGCGTTGGGTTTTAAATGTGGATTACGTGGAATCGTGATGATTAAAGGATGGGCAGATTGAGGCGCAGACGAGGGGTGTTTTGGTTTGGATGACGAAGACTGAAGCCATATCGATGGAAAATGAATCACGAGTGGGTCAGCGTGGCACGACGTCGTACGGGAAAATTTACTCTTAAGGAGTGTAATTCACGGAAACGATAGAGCATTGTTTGTGGCTGTTATGGATCACAAATCATCGCCGAACGAATCGTTCAACCTAAACGTAAGGGTCGACGGCGTGAAACGTGATTTAACTGTTTTTCCGGATAATACCGCTGGACGCGTTGGGAAAGCGGTGTTTTTTCGGCGTCGAGAGAACGTGGCGCTTGAAAGTCGATGTATTTTGAATCTTTGATAGGGAAAGATAACGGAGCTGGCATGCTGGAGAATTTATAAGAACATGATGAGGGTTGATGCGTAAAAACGTTCGAAATTTATGAGAAATTCGCCCTTCGGTTTTGCATTTCAAGTAACCGAAGTCATTTTCATGGCGCTATTTCCCTCAAGACAGGAGTTACATTAAAAAGAACCCCAGATTTGGATTCAGCGTCGTCAAAAACCTAATAATCGATATATATGAAGGGTTTTTATCACTAGTTGGTTATTCGCTCCCCAATAGCTCCCCACTTCTTGGTCAAGCTCCCCAACACGTGGAAGTGAAACCTACCTTGAAGGAAATTTAATGTATAGATATCAAATCGTGATCTCATTTTGAAAGTTTTGTTCAGTAAAAAGGATATTGATATATCAAAAAGAATTTCACGGTTTCCCTCAAATAATGAACATGATGGGGATGAGTGGGGAGCCATGAGGGAAAAAATGATAAAATGTCATGCGATATATCGATTGTATGGTTTTTGGGGTCGCCAAGTTCAAATTTAGCTTTATTTTCTTGATTCAGCGAATTCCTAAGTGAAGAATTGAGATAAAAATGTGCTTAAATGAATAATACTATTTGATGTTTGAATTTTGACGCATTGTTGAATTTAATTCGAAAAGCTTCCTTATGGAAGATGAAGATTAGTGGTATACTCCATTTAAGCAAATTTTCACCGCAATTTTTTACCCAATTTTGAAGCTATTGAAAAGGAATTTGTTGAATCGAGAAAATAACGCTTAATTTGAACTCTGTGACCCCAAAAACCATGTAATCGATATATCACATGACATTTTGTCATTTTTTTATAATAGCTTCCCACTCCTCCCCACCTCTTTCATTATTTGAGGGGAATCTTGAAATTTCCAATTTGATGCATCTATATTATTTTCATTGAAGAAGACCATCTAAGTGAAACTGTTATTCGATATCTATATCTTCAATTCCCTTTGAGTTGGGTTTCACGTGTTGGGGAGCTTCACGAGAAGGTGAGGAGCTATGGGGGAGCAAAGGGTTAACTAGTGATAAAAACCCTTCATGTATATCGATTGTTAGGTTTTCGACGATGCTAAATACGAATTTGGGGTGATTTTTGATCTAATTCTTTTCGTTATTGAAATATCAGTATTGGCTTTCTTTAAATACTTGAAATATAAAACCAAATGATAGTTTTCCCGTAAATTCTGAATTAGACTACGATGACGATGTTTCTGCTATTTAATTTTTTTAATTAATCTGTACTCTGATGTGTTGGTTTTGAAGTAGAAATTACAAAAATCGAGCTTATTTTAAATATTTGATCAATAACTAGCTCCACTGAAGGACATACCCCTCACCGCAAAGCTCATTTCATCAATTAAATCGTCTTAAAATAACCCTGAACTTGAAAACAATACACCTCATAGACCTTGACCCGAAACCGCAATAGCAATCGTTTGGTATACATTAACGACGTCGAAAAATCCATCTAAAAAAGAGCGGCTTATAACGTTCATCTCTCGAACAACTCAACGTGTATAATTACGCCTCCGTTTTTTACATTAACAACATTCAAACGCTTGTATCCTTTTTCAAAATGTACGTCGTCGCTTATTAAAAATCTCGTTTTAATTTCATAAATATATACGTGTTTAGCTCATTGCTGGTTATTTTTCTCTCTCCGGTTTCGAGTATCACTTGGAAAGAAAAAAAAGGTAGGCGATAATACGTGGGTTTGTCGCAAAACACTTGTAAATATTTTGCTCGTCGAAAGCTCACGAAGTCTTTTCGAGCTGTTTAATGTACATCATTTTTTTCTACTCGTTTTTCTCACTTCGTCCTTTGTCGTTGACAGCGACGTATGATCTGAAAGAGTCGTGTTGTCCTGATAGTGAGTACGGATCTGAAAACGCGTCAAAGAAAGCACACATGCTCCGTGGCTTTTGCATCTCGTAATTGAAACGCTCGCCGGTGTAGTTAATTATCTTTTTTCTCCTCGTGTAATTACACGTTGTAGGTCGCTTTTCGAGATTTTTATCTAAATTCGATACGACGTACACGAACAAGCTGCGTACTTGTCGTGTACGCTAATTAACGTAATCGTTGAGCCCTAATTTCATTTCGCGTTGATTCAAAAAATAGTACTTAAGAAGTAATTTCGCCTTCGTGTAAACGAGCCAATGTCCGAAGGAAAATTCAATTTACCACGATGCACGGTTCGGCCACGAAAACGTATTCGAATAAGGTTTTATCGAGAAAAACACGCGTACACGTGTTACCCCCTCGCATCCTTCCTTCTGGTTTGGCCAACAGCGCCGCAAAATACTGGTGCTTGCGCCAACGACATATATCTTAATTCGTGGTCGTCCTTTTGGATGCTTGGTACTCGATAAATTTCCAATCTCCGCCTTATCTCGTGCTGCTGTGTGTTTTCAATGCGAAATGCAACGCACGAACATCCTACACGGACGGAATTCGGTTATGCGGCGGATTCACGTCGTCTGGTAAACTTTCACGAACTTGGAACAGACACGCAAATCGAACTTCGGCAATTTTGATTTAATATACGCGACGCGGAGGAAGCGCCAGGTGGATTCGAGGGGGAGGGAGTGACGTGAAGTTGGTTTATTTTTTCCTCGTAGAGTTTGGAATTCCAGTACATGAGGTTTTTTCGCTCGAACAAATGTTACCTTTTTTACGAAGTTATGCCGATATTGCTACCGCTGTGGAATTTCACGTCAGTCGAGTGTACTTTTATCGTCAAAGCGCGAGGAAAAGGAAAATCAAGTTAGGAACCAATATAAAAAAAAATGAATGGGCATATACCGAATTATAAGCGAAATCGCGCCGATAAATCGCGAAAACTTTGCTATACCTACGTCTCCTGTCGCTTATTCGCAATATCAAGTTTGCAAATTTATCGCCGAGAAGCGAAGAAGCGATAAAATCTTGCTGCGAAGTTTCCACGTAGATGAACGCTAAAGGTGTAATTTATTCGAGGCAATTTTCATTCGAAATTCGTGTTCTGTTGTGAAATCATAGCAATGGAGTATGGAATCGAGAAAGTGATGCCGGATTCGAATTCAGCGTCCTCGAAAACCATACAATCGATATGTCGCATGGTATCTCATTATTTTTTATCATAGCTCCCCAATTCCCCCATTTATCCCCACCATTTCTCTTATTTGTGGGGAGAAGTCGTGTTCTCAATTTCGACGTGTACTTCGTGCCACGATGGTTTGTTGGTTTCTTAGAATTTCCAAATGAATGGGTATTTTTTTATGACTACCATTATTCTCCTCTTTGGAGGGATTCTATGTGTGGGGAGATTGATATGGGATTGAGGAGGTGTTAGGGGAGCAAATGACCGACTAGTGATAAAAACCTTTCATGTATATCGATTGTTAGGTTTTCAGCTATGCCAAATCCAAATCTGTGGTCCATTATTATGTACAGCCTCCCCCTCTCTCCCCACCCCTCATTTTCGAGTAATCTGTGGAGGAAGTGATGATGGTTGTGTGATTCATCAACGGGTACTTTTTCATGATACCGAATATGAAAATAGGACTATTTTTACCGTGTAGTTTAGACCAACAGTTCTGTTCTCCTCCCTGAGTCGTCCTCTTTTTCCTCCCCTTTCAAGGTGTGGAGGGATAAATGATTGTGGTTGTGTGATATATCGATTGACATGTTTTCTATGGTGCTGATTACGAATATGAGGTTATTTTTACTCTTTACTATCAATAAGCCCTCTTCCCTCTCCAATGACATATATTCGAAAGATATGTACTCCTTGTGCGGTGTATTTGTAATAATATGAAAGTTACTTTTTCGAAATGGCTTCTACCCACGTCCTCAACTTTTTATTACTTTCTACGTGTATTAAATCGAATGAAAATGTTTACGTGACTTGTTTCCGCATTTTCAAGCTAAATATTTTCCATCTTGGTTAGTTCGCGATAGCGCACGAGTCGAAATACCGTTGAGAAAACCCACGTTGACCACTTTCTTTTGGCATTCCTCGGTAAAAGCTTGACTTCCGGAGGTTTTCGATAAAATGGGATATAAAGGAGATTTCGTTCTTCCTGCCTCCCCTTATTCTACTCGTTCGGACGCTTTAAAAGCATGAGGTCGATATAAGGAAAGCTCGGGGTATTTTTTTTTTCTTCAAAATGAGACCAAAAAGAGACCGAATAATGGGAGAAAAAGGAGCTTTAAAAAGGCGACTATCTGGATCGTGTTCGCGGTCAAATTTAGATAACACGCGACAATTTGGTACGATAAATCAACCATAATAAGCGTATACGTCATCTCGGGCTCGATTTATATTACATTAAGCGTCTCGGCTACTTTCGCCGTGGTTCTTTGATATGTACGTCCTTTTCGACGGTCTACCCGTCGCTTCGCTCGGAGTCTCTTTTCGTTTTTCGTTTGTTCGACCGAAGTGAAAAGAGCTTGGTATTTTGCTTATTATAATGCGCTTCTGTCGTGAATAATTTCGCGATCAGGAATACCCTCGGAGATGAAAATACTTACCTGCCTCTTGTTAGTAATAAATCTACGAAGCTTTTCGTGGACCACCCACGAAGCGATATGTAGTTGGCGTTCCACAAAAGCTCTTCCGTCGTCGATGACGGCGTCGTCGTCGTCGCGTTTAATGACTCGAAAGGTATTCAAAAGTTAGCCCTTGTGGTGCTTTCTGGGATCGTTTTCAAATGAGCTTTCATCTGTGTGACGTCGAGTTTAGAGATGTATCTCGAGCGCGGTGACAATTTGCCGGATGTGATGCGGCGTCGTCGGTGCAAGTAGAGGCGAATTTCCGTCGAGAAGTAAGATTTTTTACCGGATTTTTTTGCTAGACAAAATTAAGGGATTGTTTTTAATTTTTGTGTGAAAGCTCGTGACGCTTGAAATGATTTTTTCGAAGTAGTAGGGATGTGCAGAAGGGGCTGAGGGATTTTGAGGATTTTGAGCCTCTGACGTCATCTGGAATCATTTACCACTCGTTTTGAATTCTGGTTTGAAGATATGTGCAATGTTTTGTTCGGCATATCAGCCTTGCTCGAAGTACGCGAATTATTAGGAAAGGGGAGGAAGGAGGGAATGCCTGAGGACGATTGAAATCGATGTAACTTTAGATGTTGATCGGAAAAATTAATGTTTTCTCTACGGAAATTGGAGTTTTTCGAAATAGCTCCAAAATCGGCGGCAAATTCGCCTAAAAATCAATATACGAAATTTATTTTCGGGGTTATTGCGCGACTAACAAAAGAGAGGAGGGCTGAGCACGGCGGAAAATTCCACCTACTCGAACGTGTACGGATTTACCATACAAAAAGATCCCCCGCCCGTCTGTTCCCCCTCCCCCATTCACCCTCGTCGTCTACCGCGTGCTATATACCTGACGGAAAAATATACGCAACTGTTGAAAAATTCATTACTCTCGACGTCGTTTGATAATTTTCATCTCGCCGCGTATATTAAACGAAAATGGGAAAAAGTTACGTGGAAATTAAAAATTCCAGCAGAAGGAATCCCCGATGACCGAATTTCGTTAATTCGGGCTCGAATTCAAATTGCGACGCTTTCGTTGGCGGTTTGTTGCGGGTACTCGACGAAATTTCGAGGTTGGTTTTTTTGTGTTCGTCGAGCAACATGTTTTTTTTTTCAAGGCGATGAAGGGTACGAAGATGTTCGAAATTAAAAAAAAAAAAGAGCGCAAGGGTGAAATAAATTTCACGAAATTTTCTTCTCATTGTTACCGCAAGAGGCTGGAAAAAATTTACGACGACCGAACGATAAAAACGCCGGAGGGGATAGCTATTTCGGATTTTTATATCGTTTTTATAAGGAGTAAATTGACGATGGAGAACTCGGTGTGAAGAGAGTTACTTTATCGAGTCTTCGTCGGCTCATTGGGTTGCTTCATTTCGATAAATTTTTTTTCTATTTTCTCAACCACGTTTTCTTTTTTCTCGAATTTTTTTCGTTCGTAGTTTACGTGTTTTTATTGGTCTCAAGCCGAAATGCGAAAATACGTGTTTGGAAATCCTTGACCTTTTTGATGTTAGCTTCGCGAATTCGGTCTCATTACGTGCTTTTTTTTTCTTCGCGCAAAAAGCTCCGTTCGTGGGCGAAATATTACGAAGAGCGGATGAAGATTGTTATGTAAAACATGCCAGAGTTGTGTGGGGAGGAGATGTGAAGAGGGGATTTTATTTGTTTCCAGGCGTAGTAATTTCGCTAAAAGTTATGGGAAAAGTTTAACGCTTCGGTTTTTTTTTTTATTTTCCGAATTAATGAGACGCGTGTTTCGACGAAGATGCGGCGTGTGAGTTTTGCTATTGAAGGGGGCGGGGGGTTGTCTCGAAGCGTTGCTTAGAATTCCTGTAATATCCTGGCTGCAATAAGTTCGAAGCGGTAGAGAATAGGGAGTGTGAGAGGGTTTTTGAATTTGTACTGAAGAGGGGGAGGGGAGAGGAGATGTGATGGCGCAGATGGTTACTACCGCGAAGCGAACGAGGAGAAGTGCGGTGGAGTGGAAATTAATCGAAAGTTGAATTTTTTGAAGCCTCGAGTCATCCAAAATAATTTTTATATTTTTGGCGATTTTTTGGAAATTCCGAAATTGTAATTTTTTCAGCTTTAGTGTAATATTATTTGGATGAATTGTGCGAAAAAAATGTCAAAAATAGTTTTTTGTTTAGTGTTGATCTCAAAAAGTTGAATTTCATGGACTCCCGCAGTTCTGGGGCATCCAACGAAATTCTCATTTTCTCCAGTATTTTCGGATTGTTTCAAAAAACTAGGAAACTAGCGAGGATTGTTGATAATTTGGTTCTAGCTTGCTTTCGTAACGTTTAACTGGAAAATACATTTTTCCAGTGGATTCCAGGAGAGTATTTGGAGTCCAAGTTTTTCGAAATACTCAACAGTAGCGATTTTTGAATGTTCAAAGTTGCTTAAGCATCGTGCTGGAGGGAATTGAAAATTTTTTTGGAGTTTCCAGAATTGTTGGAAGTAATGAAATATTATTAGGGAAGTGAACGTTTGATACTCTCTGGAATTAGTATTTTTTGTGTTTCTCAATGCTCTGCATCAATCTTGAAAATATTAAACTTTTGTATAATTGACAATTTTGACAGTTTTTTTTTTAAATTGATTAAAAATCTCCAAAATTCCAAATTTGGGAAAATTTTGAGGAAAAATTATCGTATTTGGTCCGAAGGCCCGTATACATTTTGTAACTCCCACCGTGTATAGCGGCTCTCTGTAAGTTACGCGCCTAAATACCACCGCGATTGAGCGTGATAGAGCCGCTGGTGCTCAGTGGAATATCTCAAGTGACGAGGTCGTGCTTTTCGCATGGAATATTTTTTTCTCAAAAAATATCCATTTTTTTCTTATGCATACAATAATATTTTTTTTGAATGAAATTTCGGTTATGACAGTTGAAATACGAAAAAATATCCCCTCTCTTCTCCCTCTCACAGATATCCCAACTATTACGTTGCACAATAGCATCCAGCTACCCTATACCTTCGCGGAGCTTATTAAGCGCATTCACCCCGCTCTGCGACCTTCCTGCGACGACGCTTTTAATCGTATGAAATTCTTACTTCGGAAATCCAAGATGTTTATCTCGCATCGACGAAGGTCTTCGGTGTGCGCAAACAATGGATGGAATTTTCGTGGCGGTTAATCGTAGCGGAACACGAGTACCTCGACGATTACCTGCGCCGGTGATGACGAGCAGCTGCTGAACGCAAAGGTGCACCTTTTTGGAAGGATGCGTCTTCGTGGACGTGGCGCATTGTGTGAAAAATACCATTCATCTTCGGATGGGATTTTGGTCGAGTCTCGATATGCACACGCGAACATAAAGGAGACGAGCAAGGACGTACGAGTTCGACCCGCTTATTAGGGTATTGAACCGGATAGAAGAGGGTTTGTCTGGGGATAGTACGAAGACCTCGTGGGTTATCAGCTGTTCGGACGAGATGCAGGCGCGGTACTATGTATATGTTAATGTCGTGCGCCGCGTCTTGCGGAGCAGGTTTACTTGGTAATGTGGTCAATACGTGCACGTCGACGGGGATATAAATAACAGAGAGAGAAGAGTAACCTGAGAGTAGGTGAATGGAGTAGCCGCGTCGGTGGCAGCTGCGTGTACAAGCACGTCGTCGTAATTACGCACCTCGTCTCGATGTTATGCCATTAGTTGGAAAGATGCTTAATGCGATGGAACAGATGTTCGATTCAGTGGCGCTTCCGATTTGGTACTCGGCGTCGTCGTCGTTTGGTGTCGTTGATTAATCGCGTTCACGAGGCTCCGAGAGGCGTTGTTTTCCAGCAACGACGATCGTAGTATCGGAGAAACGACCTGCGCTTTCTTCTCGCGTCGAGTATTGGGCGCCTATGGTCAGCGCGTCCTTCGAGGTCTCGTGACGACCGGGTAATTACGCAGGTGAGGTTAATTCGAAGCTCTTGTTCGTCGTCTCTCGGTAGTTTCACGCTCGAATGCGTCGATCGCGTTGCGGCTGGCGTGTAATTACCACATGTGATAGCGTCTCAGCGATTCATTTTACTTTTTATCCTGCCCTCGGCCTCGTATAACGACCCGTGCTCGGGATATCGTCGTTTGAGCAATGCAGATGTCGCGATGTTGTTTTATGTTCGCTTCGAAGCGCTCGTAATGAGGTTAGGTGGATTTAAATGAGATCGAGAGTTCCGAAGGTGCTCTTTCGTCGAGATGAGGGGGACGGATGTGCAGTTTTTTACGGTGTTGTACGGTATCGTGTTTGTGTTCGAGTTTGAATATCTCCCTGTGCTTTGTCACAGAGATGTATGTGACGAGATGTTGAACAGGAGGCATGAAATAGCGAGAGAACTACCTCGAATCGGCGGAAATAGGAAAATTAGGTTCATTGACCTTGGTGAAATTTGAACGGAAAATGTCACAAGAAAATTCACGACCTCTTAGGCCCTCCTTGCAGAGGAATCTTATTAAAAAATCGACTCGAATTTGAAAAAAATGAGAGTTTTGGAAAGAGTACGCCAGAAAACTCCCACAACCAAAATTTCAATTGCTCAGGTTCAAATTTGAAAGTTTTTCGCGAATTTTTGAAAATTTAAAATTTAAAAATTTTCAAAAATTAAAATAAAATTTATTTCATTTTAATGAAAAATTTTAAAAATGCGTGACACGTGTTTTCCCCATAATTGAAACCTATTTAATTCAAATTTCGCGTTTGAGAAACGTCCTGGAGGCTCCAGCAGGATTTGTGTTTTCTCCAGGATCACTGAAATGCTCTGAAAACCGTTCGTTTGAGATTGCAAAACTAAAAAATTGACTACCTTCTGTTTTCGATAGTTTCAACCAAATGATTCCAATTTTTGGTTAATTGCAGCCAACTTCTTCTCTAGGTGTTTTTGTATTTTTGACTTTGAGAATAATTTTACGCGTTTTTAATCCAAAATAATTAGTTTTTCACATTTATTACGCGAAAACTCGCTTCAAAATATGTTAAAGATGAAAAACGAAAATAATCTTCAAGAAATAACAAAAGAACGAATTTAACCTTTGGATAATGAGAAAAAAAGAAACTGGGTCAATTTCGGTGGTAATTTAATTTTTGTGAATTCCTCGATTTTTTTCATTTCGTTATTTCGCTCATTATTTTTTCCACGAATGAAATATATTTTTTTAAATAAACGTGCTTTTGCCCGGACTCGTATTCATTTCGGTCACTCGCTCGATAAATAACTCCGTTCTCGTTTCTCGTCCAGTTTTGTTCGTTTTCCAAAAAAAAAAGGAAAAAATAAACGAATTAGATCAAACACCGCAAACATTATCGTAAATCGCAACCGTCGACGTTCGAGTCCACGACTACGAAGTACGCGTAAAAAGGCTGTGAAACAATGCAGGGGCAAGGGGGGCTTAGAGGAAACACGCGAGAAATACGTTGCGATAGATTAATTCTTATGTCGCGTTTTACGCCAGTAAATCGAATTTACGATTTTTATTTTTTCTTCTTCGCGGATAAATGTATTCGAGGGGTGATGGGAGGGGAGAGGTGAATAAAGAAAACGAAACACGCTGCAAAGTAATGATTTTTTTTATCATCGTCTCGGCTTACGTATGCCGCTGGAATTACGCCATATTGCTGGATTTTAATATATGAGAAAGGCCCAAAGGCGATATTTCCCTTTTACGAGACCGACGACAGTTATGTCCGTGAAGTGTTCTCCGTTCGTCGAATTCCGTTTCGATTTAATATCGAAATCGCTTGCTCCCGCGATTTTCCAATCTTCGCCGACGTAATCGTTTGGTATGCGTTGGAAATCCGTATGGTAATTAAGCCCGGGGAAAATGAGAATATGCGTAATGAAGACGATCGTTTCGCAACCGAAGAATCGACGGTGTCGGCGTAATTATGTAATTTAAATGCGTATTTCGCGTTTCCGTCGACGCGATTTCGTGCGAGAAAACGTGCGAAAAATCGGAAAAAATTTGCCCTCGCGACACCTACGCTTTTGCGATGTATTTACGTCGTCGAAACGGCGTCGCTTCGTAATTAATCGTGGTGTCGTTTAGATGGCAGCAGTTGAGGTGTTATTTTACCGTTTTTCAACACTCGGTGATCCTTTTGAGTGGTTGGATATAGATTGCATAGATGGCGCTGCGCATCGAAAAGGATATCGCTTTTTTTGTTTCAGATTTTCATACGAATAGCTCCGGTGATTTTTTCCCCACTTTTTAGTCGAAAAAATACCGAAGTACTTGATGAGGTGTTACGCGTGGTAAATACGATGATTCTTTTTATTTTATTTTACCCCCCCCCC
>QBDW01000950.1:0-12260 GCA_003261595.1 Maconellicoccus hirsutus
TCTATCTCTTCACTGAGCAATTTGAGAAGTGGTGTGACCTTACTAATGAAACGTCCATCATGGTTTTTCTCTTTCAATTTTTCAATTTTTCAATTTTCCACGTTTTTTTTTGTTAATGAAATGAGTTGCTAAGCACAACACAGGTACTAGGCGATGAGCCTGGCTTCTGATATTCCCTTCCTCTAAAGACGTAAGTTTTAAATTTTAAGTTTTTTTTTTTTATTTAATTTCATATCGAAATATTCCCTTTGCAGAATTACTCCAAAATAAATGTCAAAATGCTGTATTAAAGTAACGATTTTATAAAAAAAAAAATTTTCCGGTGTTCTCATTCCATCGAGTTCTTTCTTCTTTCTTCTTTCTATTTTCTTCTTTTTTTTGAAATTATTCATTTTTTGTGATGTGTTATGTTTCTTTTTTATGTCCCAAAAATCGTATTTGTGGTTTTCACAAATTCCTTTTTTGTTCTTTTTCTTCTTTAAAAACGAACCCCAATCCTTCTTACCTTTTTTTCTTTTCCCAAAATTCGTTTGTAGCTGATCCTCGTTCCAAATATATGTTTTATTATAGGACAATTTAATGCCATGAAATGCAGTTAATTTTTTTAGAGTGCAATTTGAACGTACAAATTCTAGTTCAATTTTATTTATTTGTATATTTTTTTTTCTTATCCTTTTTTATTAGTTTTATTTAAAATAAATTTTTTTTATTAGATTAAATTTAATTTATTTAATTATTATTAATAAAATTAGTTCTTATATTTTATCAATTTTGTGTTTTTTTTTATTTCAATATTGACATTGAGTGGATCATTTGAAGGGTCCACTGAGTCAGTTTGATAATCAACCGTGGATAGATGACAAAAAATGTTTATCTGTGGGGGTTTGTTCAACTGACCACTCAATTGTGTTGGGCTGTTACAGCACCGGATTACTATTTTCATTAGTATTTCTCATAGGACCCAAATTCGTGTTGATCTGTAACAAGCTTTAAGCTATATATAAATAACCACTCAGCCAGCCATCCTACCCCTAACTCCTCGAAAGGAGTTTTGCGATCATCGTGACTCTTATTTCCAAATTTTGGAAATAAGGTCGCCTCACGCTCAGGATAGGAGACTCTGGCTCATCATCATGGTTGCATCAACTCCACAGTTGTATGGAGTAGGCGAAGATACATACTACAGAAATGATCCTGAAAGTATGATCTTGATGAGGTTGGCTCGCAGTAATGATTATATACTGGTGTAACCAACACTTCATCTAAAAGTAGTAAAATGTATTACTTTGGTTCGTTTATTCCATCGTTTTTCGTTTACTTTTTTATTTTGACGAATTGGTAAATTATAACCGTTATTTATTTTTTGTATTTTAAGTAAATAAATTAGCGAAATTATATTTTTTAACGTTCAATAATTCATGATGATATACTTAATCATTACATGCAACATGTACAATGATTATAATGATTGAGTGATTGATTGAAGAATTTCAATGAGAAAATGTCTCATTATGCTAGAATTGTATTTTGAAATTACTTTTTATGAGGAAAAACGTGATATTTTGAATGATACAGAGATTGGAGGTACTATTATGTCAAGTTATCTTATCCTTTAATGTTTAATTCTTTAACTTTACGTGGTTTGTAGGATACCTACTTGGAATTAAAGGTTGAAACACGTGTAGCCTAACAGCAAACCATGAAATACTCAATCAGGTATCCACTCTTATTAGCTTTGAGTGAATTTTTGATCGATTTGAAACTAATTTGTTTTGCACAAAGCAATAAACACTTCTCATTTATTGACAAAAATGTAAAGAATATAGTCTTGGCTTGAATACCGCATTTTCGAGTGAATTTCAGTACTAAGCAGAGTGGCGCAGTGGAAGCGTGCTGGGCCCATAACCCAGAGGTCCGTGGATCGAAACCACGTTCTGCTAGCTAAATTTTTATACTTTTAATCAAGTTTTTTTGAAATATATCACACCCTCGACTTATATTGGTTGCTTACTGTGGCCCTCAAACACATTTTGCGACCAGAGGTGATGTAAATTGTTTTACTTCAGGTGTTGAATACCAACGTTACTTTTAGGCAAGGAGAATGTTCATGCTTTTAGAATCTGATGCAATAATTTCAGTAAATTTCATCAAAATATGTGGTCTTGCTTTGAATACGTTTTCTGCTAGAGAATAAGTGATTACAGCAGAGTGGCGCAGTGGAAGCGTGCTGGGCCCATAACCCAGAGGTCCGTGGATCGAAACCACGCTCTGCTAGTTAAATTTTTGAATTTTTGGTCCAAAGTATTTCTACCCTTTTTGAGACGTAGGCATAATTGGACTAGAATGAAGTCTATTCACGATACGCAGTATAATGTTTTTTCGTTCAAGTGTAAAGTAATGTGGAAGTTGGAATAATCAAATTCTGGGAAGGAATTCATCAGAATGAGATAATAGACATGTAGACCTACTATTCGATGGTTTTCAAATTCGCCTCTATCTTCTTCACGAAGGTAGTAAAGAAATGTATATAAAGATGTAAACATCTCGATGACACATTTCTATTAAAACAAAATAGATATCGAATTTAAATAGTTTTAATTGACTCATGGGCAATCAACATCAATGAAAAAAATTACATTAAAAGAAAAAAAAAAGACAAAAATCAACAACAAATTGTAAAAGAAACAATTACGCATCAAAAACATTAACAACTTATTCTGAGTTTGCATAACATAAAATATGATTATTGCGTCCCTGTCCTTAAAAAAATATTTCAATGGTAATGATAAAATAAGCTCGATGTAGATATAATTGGATACATTTAAAAAAAGAAGTAAATAAGTATAAAAATTTTTTTACTGCTCGCGTACACAAAAAAGGTAGCAGATTACAAAAAAAAGAGGAAAAAATGATAAATCATTACAGATAAGCTTTTAAAAATTTTATTCTTCTACTGGTTCTTCGCTTTCTAAAATATTTTTGAAAGAAAACGGTTGGAATGGATAACCTTCTCCCATGTAAAATTTGCTCATAAATTCGACCCTGAAATAGAAACGACAAATTAGAAATTTTTCGATGAACGAGTTATTCGTATGAGAATATTTGAGAATATTTTTTTCATTATTAATATTATTTGATTTTTATTTTTCAAGATGCATTCTACATATACATCTATAGAGTTGAGCTTACCAGTGTAAACGTAACGTATGCAAAAAGGCGGATAAACCTTCCATCATAACTAATATTGTGACTGTGAACACCGACCAAGCTCCAAAGGATAGAAAGAGTATCACCCATGCTACCTTCGAATGGCTAATCAATCCATTTCTTAACACCATAGTCCATAAAACTTCGGAAAGCTCTGTAAGTTTATATTTGACAATTTTACATTACGCGCTATCTCGTGGCTCAACTAAAGCTTTACAGTAGAAGGAACTTACGAGCATGGGCCAAAGATAACGCCCATAATCGAAGGTACGAGGCAGTATGAGATACCGTGCTTAATACATATTCGATGGTTTCGATGCCTTGGTGAATGAGAATTTCTCCCATTTCATCTTCTTCTTCGTGTTGCTCAGGTTCGTGATGGTACTGAAGAGCTAAATCTTCTTCTAATCCAGGAACGGGTTCGCCTCCCTGCATTTCAATCCCCTGATTCAAATCCCCATTATTTACCGACTAACACAAAACCATAATGATGCGATTTGAAGGTATTCTCCGAAATAAGTACGTACCGTGCTATGGCCCCGGTACAAGTTCAAATTAATGTTTTATTCTATACCTCTTATATACTTACATATTGCCTTCTTTTCATACGTTTTTTTGCCAACATCATGTAAATGGGTTTGCCGGCCAACATTACGGGAATACATGCCAGTGCGATCAACAGAAATGCCGTTTGTAACTCTTCCTATTGCAAAGAAAATGCGAATAGTTATACCTGGTTTATTTGCAATTAAATAGTTTGTTTGGTTATGTACGAAAGCTATTCAGGCGCTACTGCTAGTAATTTTTTTTGGAGATGGTGACACCATGTAGAGTATTTCGAATCGACAGCCGTTATTTCTGATCTTGATGTCAAAGTATCCACATCACTAGAAGACTTCAAGAGTGAAATAAAGGGAGTAAGGGGTTTGGTGGGCTGTCATAGTCACCCTCCGTGTTAGTCTCCCTCAAGGGATGTAGTTGAGAGACCACATGAATATGGCATGATCCTTTATGTGAAGTAAAGCATGATTGTCTTCAAAGTTATAGGTTCATAGTTGCATTTGAGTTATTTTCAAGGCTTGTGAGAAAGCCAATACCGTATGGCACTGTGGGTCATTATACATTTGTACAGGAAAATACCTACATTTTACATATGTAGAATAGGATATAGACCCACTTTACCATAGAGTGTGCGTGATGATCACCAACGCCTTGTAAAGTGTTTGGCATTGGCAACTAATGATGAAGATGATGAAATTGGGTAACATAAGTATGAAGTTTTTTCTTGTTCGAGTTGTAAATGGGAAGATTATTTTATTTATTTTTTTTATTCATCGAGATAAGATAGGTTTGATTTAACGCCATCTTCTTTTTTTTCAAGACGGCTGATCTAGCAAAAATGTAGTTTGAAGTTTCTTTTTAGTTAATTTTTTTAATATATCAGTTCGTAATCCTTAATGGTACATTAATAGCCTGCTGCAGGTTGCCGACTATGTAGGGCCAGAAACCAAAATAGGTAATGAGCCCCCCCCCCCCAGAAATACTCTACAGATAGAGTTTTGAATTATTTTTAAATATTTCAATATGAATTTTCTAATTTTGTGTTAATTTTATATATCCTATCTTGGTATTATTTTTTTTTATTGAGATGATTTTACTTCATCCCTTTTAATTTATCACTATTTATTTATTTTTATTTTTATTTCAATTTGAATTTTTTAATTTTGTGTTAATTTCATATAACCTATCCTGGTTTTATTTATTTATTTATTTATTTTATCGAAATCTTACTAGATCTCTTTTAATTTATAACTATTTATATTTTATTTATATTTTTTTTTCAAAATTTCTCTTTCGGTCATGATGCTTTGCATCTGGGCTTTGTCCCTTTAAAATTCTTTTTTTGTATTTTTGGTTTTTTATTTTCTTTTTATATTTTTGTATGATGGAACTATTTTTAAATTGCACCAGCTATGTAGTAGTATATGCGTGTGTAAATCAAGGTTTCCTCTTTATCTTCCATCCTTACTTTCCCACCCACCTAGTTGTTCCTCTATGTTTTTCCTACTAATTTGAATCCGTTATCCTCGTGTTCCTTGGAAAATTCCTCCCCCTTTCCCTGGACTTCTACCACAGAGTTGATCTTCAATTGTACATCTACATACGTTTAGGTGCTCGTACCTTATTCACATCAGTTTTATTACCAATTGTCACTGATTACTTGGTACACTTACTTGATGGGGAAACATGTACGCACTACAAGGTGCCACTACGTCTGTATTTTTCTTATGTAGCATCATGTTGATAAATGTTATTAAAACAGAAGGTGCGCAGAAGGTGCCACGTTCCTTTGCTGTAAGTAAAAAATCAGATAAATTTAACAGTTGCATTTATACGGTTTTTAAAATTGTTAATTCGAGTGTACGTACGATTCTGTGGTGCGAATAATATCCATTTAATAAACATCAACGAGACTAAGTAAAAGAATAATAACACCAAAAACAGCAATTGTGGGATAAACTGCACAAAGACGTTGATGGTTTTTCTAAAATGTCTGTAAATTTTCACGTAAATTACAATGTACCCAAAAATACTCTGTTTACTCTATAATCTACCGATTTACTCGGTTCAGCTGCTAATTTACACTTACAAATGGTTCACTACACCGAGGGTAACTCCAAAAATCATATGAACTACTCCAAATATTATGGATAACTTCATTTTGAAAGAATTCAAAAATATTATTTTGTTGGTGGCTAACTGAAAGTAATACCATTTTTATTAAATGTCGCATAATAAAAACAAAACCCACCTATGAATAATTAGCGTGGTGTAGCTGTGCAGTAGGTAACTGTGAACGATCAACGTCTTCGACGTTAACAACTCGTTTGGATTGTTTTGTCAAGAGGGAGAAAGAACGCAACGAAGAGAGATTGGCAGGAATGAATGGTAACGCTTACTTGCCATACTGGATCTAATCCTATCGGATAAGGGACTTGAGCGTAGTCCTTCGTGGCTGGATCTAAAGTTAATTCTTTGTTATGCTCTATGGTTGAGGTGTTGTAATGCATCTTCCAACTAGAACCAAATAAGTTGACCGATCTTGAGAACACATCGTTATATATAATTCCGGTATACATTGAAAATAATCCCATTAACAATACGATATAACGACCGCTAAAAAATATATTCCAAATCTGCAAAAGGAAAAAAATCGAATAAAGTACTATATTTTGAAGAGCGACAAATGCAGTTGATGATGGTCGGTAATAAATGGCGCGTGGGGCTTACCTCACTATTAATTTTCTTTTTGGTAAGTTGTTGCTCTTTTAAAACCATGAAGCCGCCGAATAAGGTTAAAATCAAACCGTGACCGGCATCGCCGAACATGATACCAAATAAGAAAGGGAATGTTACAATAGTATACAAAGCTGCAAATAAAAACAACCAGTTTAGATCAGTGTAATCCTAGAGATACTGGAAATGTTGTAATTAGATAAGCGTAAATTAAACGAGCTGGCGTGCGTACCGGGATTCACTTCGCGGTAGGAAGCAATACCGTACGAGTCTATTAAATTTTGGAAGCCTTGGGTAAATTTATTGGTTCTGTTGAACGTTGGCGGCTTTTCGTTGGTTTCGATGACGTTCAAAAATGACGGAATCGAACTACCGACTGCTCTCTGTAAGCGAGTAAATTCGAATTACTTATACGTGAATAGAAAATACATGACGGCGACATAAGCGCACGCCTTTTGTATGCGATGTGCCGATATGCGTCATCAAAGACGGACGGACGGATGAGCCAATGATATAGAAGTACAAGCATACGAGCGTATGAGAGTGTTTAAGCGTTCTTACTTACGCCACCATCTGCTAATGTTTGTCTGATAAATGGCACATCGTTTAATGGCACCCAACATTCTCCGATGAGACACTTCTTCGTTACGTCCATATTGAACAGATTCAACGTATGGTATATTGCCTTCATTTTACGAACCATCACACTCCAGTTGTGAAGCTTTTTCGCAACCGTGGTTAATACGCGTTGCCTGTGATCGTGCGTTTGATTTAAAACCTAAGTACAGACGATAGAAATCAAACGGCTGTAAAGATATCGAGATGGTTGCTACGTTGCCCACGTGACGAATGTTTATTACCAAGTTAAGATCTTCGATCCTGGTCTTGACGCCTTTAAGTAAATCTTGTCTTTCGGCGTAAGAACTCGGGCAGTTATAAAACGAAGCGTGGTACCCGGAACATACCTTTTTCACTCTGGATTTGAGCTGCTCTCCTTGGAAGAAAGCCACGAACACAGTTTTGTAAATTTCATTGCCCTGTTAAATCCATCAATAGATCAATATGGTGAATTAGGGCTGTACTTATGCACAAACAACGTAGGCACGTGCCTGGGGCGGAAAATTTTAGGGGTCGACAATCCTATAAGGAATTGCGCTTGAAAACTCCTCGAAAAATGATGAAAATTTCATATTTTTTTGAAAATAAATGTAAAAATTTTCGCCCTCGCTCTGCTCAGGCAATGAAACACTTTTCTTTCATTTGTTGAAATTTTTGGGTGGGAAATGGTCAATTTTCAATGTCTAAGGATACAAACCATACATGGGTAATTCCATGTCAACTCAAACAAAATTGTAACTTTGGGTGATCGATTTTTTTTTCATTTTGTATGCGTGTAGAGGTCATCAAACGATGAAGAATGGCGCATAGCGAAAGTCTCTACGATTTTTCTATTCGGAGTTATGGAGGTTTGAAATTTTCCAGGATTGTGGATATTTGAAAACTTGCGATGCGAATAACTTTGGTTATAACCTGCCTAACGATTTGAACTTTTTGTTAATTTTGTTCTACTCTCAAAGAGTAAAATTCACCTATGGTTGTGGAATCAGTGTTGCCACTCCCATTAATGAAAAAAAATTGATTTGAAAGTTTCAAATTGCAAAAAAAAATATCAAGTTCTTGAGCTAAAATTTAGAAAAAATTCTCGGATATACTTCTTTTCATACTAAATAACATATCAAAAAATTATGGCGGTGTTGTTTCTAGTTTTGGAGAAAAAAATTTCTAAAGATTGTCACTTTTCCAAAATTCATCATCATAAACACTCTCACCGACTTCAAAATCATATGAATACTGAAACAAAAATTCTCTGCACAAACATTGATATAAGACGTTTGAAAAGAAAAAAAAATAAAAATATAAAAATCATTTTTCCTCAGTGTTCGGGCGATTCTTATGGAAAATGTCGCATTTCATTGGGCACTAAACGATCCGTCAAATTCGTGAATTTTAACGACCCAATTTCAGGAGAAAAACCAAAATTTCGCAATTGTCTCCTAAAAAAACACCAATTTGCGAACTTTCACCAAGAAAGTCGCTAATAAAAATCTCCTCCAATCGAAAAACCAACACCACAGTCGGATTCAGCATCTCAAAAACCTTCATTTGACTCCCAGCCACGCTCGATTTGACACCCTTTTTGAGGGTAGAAAGCTTTTTCGAAAAATACCCTACTTTGAGAGGTTATCGCTCCACTTGGGGTTGAGCTAGGGGGTTAAAAATTCATATGGGATGGTTTCAACTCAAACCCTTCCACATGATGAAATTTTAGCCAAATTAAAGACCCTCGATTTTTTTGGCCCAACCTAACATACCACAACTATCGTAAGCTTCACGTCAACTTGCTCTAGCTAGTAGTCAGCTGGATATAGAAATCTACCGCGTAATGAAAAAGATTATGTAGATGTTACGAGCACGTACTGTAGCAGGATCTTCCAACGGATCCGCCAATTCGGCTCGTCTGAGGAACACGTTGCCTCTGCTTATTCTCCATAGCATTCGTTCGAAACCGGGTACCCGTTCTCGAGGTACGACGCCGGCTACGAAACTGAAACAAAAACGAACATATTATGCAATTTCGGCCGTACCTATTTGCACTGGTGCTGATAATAAACGAAACAATTATCCACTCGAGAGCGCCCACTTCACTCGGGTTAATTTTTCTTCGCTAATAACGCTTTTTTATTTTTCTTCAATTTTTTTCAATCACCTCGAGGTCACGACTTCAAAACACCGCGTACATAAACGATAATAGCGCCTAGCTCTTCACAAGTTCGTCGAGCGGTAGGTCTCGGCGCGTATGTTATACGCGTTACATAACTCGTGGCGGTAAATTGACGTACAATTTGAAAGGTAATTAAATTACCCTAATCTTCCTCTGATCACTTGTTGACTGTCTTCGCTGATAAGAGCTTTCGTAATCGAGTCGTTGCCAGTTGATGACGGCGTCGTGGAATCTTGCTAAAAAAACAAAATATTCAAACATTGAGCGCCAATTCAACTCAAGTAATTTAATTCTGTATTATGATAGAATTATTGTTACCCAGAGTTGAAAATAATTCCTACCTATTAAATTCATCTAAAATACTTACATAGAAAAGTTTATTTGCTTTTTTTTTCACGACGAATTTAGAGCGAATTTAATTGGACGAATTGTTCTTTCAAAAAGTTGCGATCGAAAAAAAAAACTCATGCTAACTCGTTTGGCCTTAATTTCTAACGTTATGCATGTGTAGTGTACTACTGATTGCTAATTTCTTTCTTGGCAATATTTCGTTTATTGGTTTATCGGCGCGTTTATTTTGTAACGAGTAGATATAATTATAATTTACGGGTAGTCTTTTAGTAGTTCGACGATTCGGTTTTGTTACACATACATACGAGTATAGCTGTGTGATTTGGGAATCGTGCAAAGTGAGTACACAGCTACATTCACGTATAATCAAATTTAAATAGGTACTTATTCACCGGCAGGCCAGTCGAGAGTTACGTAAGATGAGTCTAGGATAAATGTTTTTGGTAATTTTTTCAATATACCCATTTTCGGTCCTGTTTAGAAAAGTTGGGTCTGGGACAAAGTTCTTCTCTGGACGGTCCTACGTAGCGAGTGTATTTTTTTGCATGATTTTCAGAATTTTACTAGACTAATTATAGGCAGAGCCGTCGAGAGCAAAGTCCGACTCGGGGTAAAAGTGTTTTGAAGGCTTCTCAATTCGTGCACACTTAATGGGATGTGTACTTATTAAGTGAACAAAATAAGAGAACTGCTTAAATCCGGACCCTTGAAGGAAGCCGAGACCTAGGCAAAGTGCCCTCTTTGCTCTCTTTCGACAGCTCTAACTATAGGTGGCATTTCGTGCTTGGCGATTTCAAAAATCATCTATTACTTACTTCTTCAAAAAATGAATGTGTTTTTTCCAAAACATGTCTTAATTCTGTAAGTTCTAAATAATTTGATTTTAAATTTACTGCATTGTGGCTTAATTCTAAAATCTCACTTTCGGTTCTTTCTAATTGCGTCTGAAATGAAAACAAACGTTATCTTAAATAGATATGACGAAGAAGAAGCGATTTATACATATTTTTATGCTAATGTTAAGAAATAATGCCACATAGTATTTCCTATCGGATCGAAGTCCACTGGTAATATAAATCTCTCAATGCCGTCGATAGGTTTTGTAGCAGCGGCGACGACGGCGGCGGCGTATGAAATAACGACATCCAGCCATTTACAAGTGACAACGAACGAGCAAATTGGATACAATACGAAAAGCTAGATGTACTATACTTAAAAACTTTAAACGAAGTATAAATTACACAAACAAAACCACATTTAACGATTTCTTTTATTACATCTCGGAAAATATTTACTACATACTTCAAACGATTCGTATAATATATGCAATTTTCACAGTTCCTTCTCGGTCGTAAAATTACCCAAAAAAAAAATAAAACCGGCGACGGTACATTGTTCTGAATACATTTTAATAGGAGAACTCGTTTCTCTTTTTTCTTTAATTAGAAATTAAACGCGAAAAAAAAAATGAAAAATGTTTTCATACACATACCCAATTACCCATCTAGTAGGGTATCAAATGCATGTCTGCTCGATCGTTATGTTAAAAGCAATTTTATGGTTGATTCTTATTCTATACACTAAAACAAAGATTCTAAGCGACGGTACCCATTTTTCAGCCCCTCCATTTTCCGAGGATCCACCCCCCAGTATTTGAAATGCGTATATCTCCCCACCTATTGATTTTAGAAAAGAAAACGTTTCATCGAAATTGTTCCCTGATGTCTCTTCTACACTTTTGGTCATTACAAAAATTCCATTTGGAGCAATCTCCTCCCCTCAAATTTGAGAAAACGTTCTTCGAAAAAATGGGAAATCTGATTTTCTCACATTTTTACGAGAAGTATCAAAGATACACCAAAATTTGTAATCACAAAGGATTTACAATCAATTTTTCTTTCAAAAAAACTGAAGCGCAAAAATTTTCTCGCACCCCTCCATCTTATAGGTCTCACCCCCACGCTGCATTTAAAACGTCGTTTATACAAGCAAATTTTTCAAACAAAATTGTTTCTTACTAATTTTTCTTCACTTTCAGTTGTTACAATATCTCTCCTCAGGACGTCTCTTGCCCCTCAACCCCGAATTAAATACTTGAAGTTGGAGTATTTGACAAACCATGAAACTAGGTGATTAGATTTTTGCAAATTACACAGCAAATCTGGTTATACGTTTTAAATTCTTCTTAGAGCAGTATTAAATTGCATAATTTGTGGTAGTGGAGCACTCACACATGACCTTAACGACGACTGAGCGGTCATCAAGAATGTACTTAATGCGTATAAGTCAATCTGTGCGTAATTTTCCTCAAATCTGGATTTTATATTCGGGTTCCCTCAGACATAACACGTATGTTATGAAAGTTTTGCGTACAAATTGCCTTATAAGCATTTTGTAAAGTTTTGATGACTTCTCTGTCGTCGCTGAGGTCGTGTGTGAGTGTTCCACGACAACAAATTACACATTTCAATACAGCAGACTCCCAATTATCCGAATTTCGAGTTATCCGGTACGAATTTATCCGACTTAGCCCTTCGACTATCCTATACACCAGGGTTAGATTGTCCAAATTTACAATTATACCTTTAATTTTTGATTTTGGAATTTACATACAGCACATATA
>QBDW01000951.1:0-35783 GCA_003261595.1 Maconellicoccus hirsutus
TTTTTTTTGGAATTTTTAGCTCCCCTAAAAATGTTTTTTTGCAATATCTTGCTAATCGTTGATCCTATGAAAATTTTTGAAATTGCATTATCGATAGAGAATTTAATTTCCTACAAGTCAAGTCATTATATATTTTTTCGTAGCACCCTTCGTTCTCGAGTTATCGAGCAAAAACGTTTAGAAACAGGGTGCACGATTCCAATTACGCGCGACGACATACGCTGCCCCGCGTACGCTACGTGCCAGATCGCGTTGCCTCGGGCGAAGAATTTCTGCGAGCGTTTTCTAGAATTTATAGCAGAATTGATTACCTCAATTTGCCATGGTAAATGATTTCAAATTAAAACTCACAAAGTTGTTGTGAAAGGAGGGACGAGGCGGTATTTCACCCCATCTCACTTTTCCTAGGAGCAACCAAGAAATTTCAGATGTAGTTTGAACATTGTCCCGTAAATTATTCTCAGATCATGAAGTATCATGCATAAATTGAAGAAGCGGCCAAAAATATTTGTCGTGGGTCCATTCTTCGTCCTCGAGGACTCTGAAAGTCCACCTTGCAAAATTTATATTTTAACGTGGGGGACAAGATCGTAGAATTTTGCGGATCTGCTTCAACGGGGTTTTGCATTTACGGAGAAAACTCCTCGTACGAGGCGACTCGAGTTACCACGTAGTTTACGCGGGACAGCGACCAAGTCGCGCGTAATTGAAATCGCGTTTGCTGTTTTTTACGAGTTTTTGCTCGATAACTCGAAAACAAACGGTGCTACGAGAAAATATATTATGACCTTTTTTGTAGGAAATTAAATTTGCCGTCGTTAATGTGCTTTCAGAATTTCGATAGGGTCAATGGTTGGCTAGATATGGGTAAAAAACCACTGGGAGGGGTTAACAGTTCAAAAAAATTGGTAAACATTTGACCGCAACTACTTCTTTTTATAAATTAATCTATAACTTGAGGATATAAAAAACTGAATTTATTTTAATTTTCTACTTTATTTTTGACGAATTTTTGGCAATTTTTTATGAAGTGGCAGCACTGTCGGAATATGTGACGTCATGTATATATTTTCCAAAATAAGCTTAATATAATGCGGTCATTTTTCTATTTTTAATTTAATTTTTTTTTCAAATACAGATTTTCTTCTAATCCAAAATTTGACTCGTCGATTAAGGGGGGGGGGGGTGAGGGGTGATGAAGTTGAGAGGTTTTTGAAAATTTAATTAAAGGTAGTGAAAAAGTAGTGATTCTTTAAAAAAAATCCGTTATATATCCCGAAAAAAATCCAAATACCTTGAACACCTGACGACTACGTCATCACTCTCAAACACCACCGTTGATCCACGTCACAAATGCAAAAATCTACCACCCCTGGTACCTTCGGAGGTAAAATTCACCTCAAACGGGAATTCCATTTTGTTCCACACGTAAGACGACACCTCCGTCGTAGATCTTACGTAACGCCACGCCTTCAACGCGGGGCACTTTGTATCTCGGGCGATATTCGCGTGCACATATTATCGCGTCGATAATCGTACGTAATACTCGCGGTAGTACCATAGCTGTGCCAAAATTCCTCCTCTTGTGACTCCTCGTATACTCTCGGATCACCTTGATCTTTGAATATGTGCCGATCCACGAGCCCCCTTTCACTGCGGCGATGTTCGGTTTTAGTAATCGAACGAGCTGTAACATTGGACATAGACACGATGCTTGCGCCGGTCTTACGACGCGGAGCACATTAAATCAACGAATAATTGAATCGTTAGTAGAAAAATATATTCGGGAATTGTGTAGGTGCTACGACGAAATAAGCGCGGTAAACGAGTCGGTATCTTGTGAAAATACACCGATGGTCGGTCTATGCCCCGATACGATGATAGCTTTATTATCGGTCTTCTCAGACTTTATGAGATTTTCACTCCATCGATCTCTACCGTATCGTAAATTAATCCATTGCTCGAGCCACGTATATGGAAATTTTTTCCCAAAATATTACGCGACCGGTACTCACTACTCAGTGACGAAGCACCAGGGATGCGGAACGTTCGCGGGTACATACCACGCCTTGATTATGTTTTTTTCTGTTTCAGCGACCAAAGCTATTACGAGTTGCGTGCGTATAAAGCAATGAAAATTCCAACCATTAAAATCGTACCGCTAATTAATAAAATTAAATTCGTGGTCATCTAGGAATGCGCGCGGACATAAGTCGAAACTGGTTTATCCATTGCATCTTGTACAACTGCAACCCATTCATATCGTATTGATGACTAAATTAAAGCATTATACTTAAAACAAAGACAACGCGACCAACATCAACTCTCGGCGTGTTTAATTCTCGGAAACGGAAAAATCGTAAATACCGACGCGAAAAATTAAAGAAAACCTAGGCCATCGAGAACAATTAGACGTATACGGAGATTATACGCGGTTGGCTCGCATACCCGTTAATTATATCTTTTTTATTTGACCAATGTGTGTAAACGGCGTATACAGTGGAGTAGGTAAACCATATCAATGGTAGAAGGGGGGCGTGTGAAGGAACGCGAAACCAGGAGCGACTCGAAGAGAATTTCGTTGTTTTTCGAATACGTTTAATTAATTCGTTTACGCTTTTTAATTGGTTGTTTTTTCCAAGCGGGGGAGTTCAGCTTGGAGAGGTAATTAAAAAAATTCGCGGCTTGAAATTACATACGTTGTTTTCGCCATTTCGCCTAATTTTTAAATTGAATTTTAACGTGTTTGAAATTTTTCAACGTATTTGTCTTTTTTTTTTCTTTTTCCTTCTCCCTAGCGTGTCGTTTGCATGTTTGTTGTTGACTTCGTACTGAGTGCCGCGTCCAGTGACGCAACACTCAGAACCCCCTGACCACCAAGTCGGCCGGCTTAAACCTCTTCAATCGCCTGACCTCGCCGAAGTTATCGGTGAGAACCAAGGCCTCCGAATTTGGATGGCTCAAGAGTCTATCTTCGTGCTTAGATGCCGCACCACGAACCGCCTCAGCCACAGTACTGACCCTCAGGTCGCGGTGAATCTCCTCGTTCCTCGTGAACCTGGTTTTACCTATCACATCACACATCAGTGAAAATGTAAATATTTTTAATTTTGAGCATATTTTGGCAGGCTAATCCTGAATTTTTTTCATGTCCTAGGACTACAACTTACAGGACCAGGGTTGAGCTATGAATTAAAATCAGGCTTTGATGCGGTATGATATGGTTCAATACATAAACATGCAAAAATAGCAAATATGATGCAGAAAAATTATTAAATGAAAAATACGAAAAAAATAATTCTAGCTTTGCAATACAGCAACAACATAGGAACGCACACTACAAGAGCAGAGTATACAGAGTACGGGTACCTAACTAAAGATACCCGCATAACTGAACTCAACGTATTTGTCTACGTGGATTTATTTTTTTACGATTTTTCCAACCACTTGAACGCCCCAAACGCGTTTCAAAATTTTCAACTGAGGATCTTGTGCATTTGTAAGCCGAAGATCAAAATTTTTTGGAGTTCGAACACGTACTAAAACCCCCCAGAAAACACCTTTGGACGTCAGGTTTGGGGCCAAAAGGATAATTTTTTTTCATGAAAACATTTTTAACGTGTTCCAAAGGTTGATAAGAAGAAAAAACTTCATATACGAGGCACCGAAAAAATCGATAATTTCGCGTAAAAAAAAAATTAAAAAATTGAGAACGTATGCCCGTCAATTTGATACCGGCCACTGTGTACTAGCGGAAGATCTACGCTCACGCGTCGTACCCGCTTTTCGTACCACGAACGCCGGTGTTTTCGAGCGAACGCGGTTGTTAGCGCGAGAGCGTAGATGTTCCGCTAGTACACGGTGGTCGGTATCAAATGGACGGGGAATGTTGGCGATTTTTTAATATTTCTTTGCGCGAAAACTATCGATTCTCTTGGTACATTGCATATGGAATTTTCTCTTCTTTTCTGATTTTTCTTCATTCGTGTTGTAACCTCGAAGGAATGTCGGAAAATAATTTCTTCTTTTTGCATTTTTTATCGGTTGCTAGTTTTAATACAATGTAGTTCGTAGAAAAAGAATTCTTTTTGATTATTTTAAAAGAAAAAAAAAAAAATGAAATGCAAAAATTGACGAAAAATTTTCTAGCATTTAAAAATATTGAGTAAATGGGTTAAAACTGATCGAACCAAAAAAAGTAAATCCCATCTCTTCTTGAATTACAACGAATTTTCAAAAATTCATATGTTCCATAGGCAGATCTGGCCCATAAATATTTAAGGGAGGGGTCCAAAATTAGTGGAGAGGGTGGTGTAAAATTTTCATTTCGCGATAAAAATAAGAATAAATTTTATAATAATAAAGTTACTTCAAAAAAGTTTTAATAAAATTTTGCCGAAAATGGGTTTTTGACTTATTGCTGCGATAAAAATTTTTTCAGCGAGGAGTATTTTCATTTTTTTCCCCACGACAAAGATATTGAAATTTTCAAAATTGAAAATGGGAGACGTAACAATTGCCATGGCTTCGTCAGGTCCAACATCTTTACGATTTATTACGTAAATTGTTTTTTTTATAATTTCGGGAAGTTTTTCATTTTCATGTAAAACTCGATGTAAAAATCATTGAAAACTTTGTTTTAAACCGCAGTTGATGACGAAACCACGATTACCAGTTACGAAATAACTAATTTTTTGAAATATTGGGAAAGTTATTTCAAAATTTTCAACAAGGGTGGTGGGGGGAGCTCGTCTGCACCATATATCTTCGATTTTACACGTATTAGAAT
Source organism: Maconellicoccus hirsutus (assembly GCA_003261595.1). NCBI lineage: Eukaryota > Metazoa > Arthropoda > Insecta > Hemiptera > Pseudococcidae > Maconellicoccus > Maconellicoccus hirsutus. The sequence goes on from QBDW01000951.1 coordinate 4,790, forward strand.
CGTTTAATCGTCAATTACGGTCATTTCGATGACGGAGATATTTCCCGAAAGAAGTGAAAAAACAACCCCTACATTTGTTCGCGAAAATTACCCTGTGACGTCGTTTTAGAGAAACGAGTACCCGCATATGCCATTAATTTCGACGTCGAGAAGTCGCTATAAACGGAAAGATAAACTCAGGACTACGCAGTTGATTGATCATCGGTCACTGACGACGTCTCACGACATCCTCGAGATCTCCGACGATTGAAAATTCCGCTTGTTCGGCGTGATAATGGTTCATGCGTTGACATTACGGGTTCTGGGTTCACTGTGTGTTCGAGAAAAATGTAAAATCTGCCGCGCCGCGTGATACCGTCGTAAATCATACGAGACGGATAAGATAAAAAGACGAGCTCGGTGGAAGAGAAAGAGATACGGCGACGTGAACCATCGTCGATTCTTACGAGTTAATGAAGAGATAAGAGAATGGACCGGTAACTATGGCTAATTTTTTATCCCACTGTACTTGTGGAAAGAAGAAAAAAAGGAAGAACGTTGACGAAGAGGAACACCGAGGACAAGGGCAAAGGGGAAAATCCAACGATAACCTACTTCGGTATCAAAACGATCACCGACGTGTACGAGAGATGATTTACATGAAGCGTAGAATAATTTAGTAATAGCCCGCGTCGATGGTAGCTCATATACAGGCCACTAAACAATACACCATTCATTATTGTGTATACTCGACGCGGAGTCTATTTTAGTAGGCAGGTCGCCTTCATCGTCTATCATTTAACGCGCTATCTTAATCGCTGCCGCAGAATACACCGGCGCACGTTAATGACCAAAAAGGAGAGAAAAAAAAATCGGTGAAAGCGTTATGGAATATACACGCGATTCTCATACGTGCGGGTAAATTCACCCGCGGAGCCAACGTATACACGAGGAGTTTCCAAAGAAGGCGTGACACGAGGCGTCTTGGCCTCTTGGGCAGATTCGCGTGGTCAAAATTGTCCTCGGTCGAGTGTAACTGAAACAATGTCGGGTTTGTTGCTTTGTAGTATCATCATCCAATACGACGAGGTTTTACCGAGCAGTTTTAACGCATGCTATGCGTAATTAAAGCGATATGGTTTGGTTACCGGTGTTGTGACCAACTATCGGGATGATGCGGCTTGGTATTATTGAATTGATTAAACGCTTTGTTAACTTCGGTCGACGAAATGTCGAAATTGTTTTTTTTCCTGCTTGAATTTTTCAACAGTTCGGCGTTATGGGTAATTACGTTCGCGTTTACCGTTGCGCGACAGTTGGTTCGGGTACGCAGTCATTGGACGTTTTGTTTAATCGAGAAAACGAGCAAAAAACCAGAGCGATAAGAAACGCCGGAGTTGGTAAATCGATGGTTTTTTTGGTTGTCGAATGGTTCAATGAGTGCTGGATGCCTAAGTGATGTGAGCGTGGTTGGTTTTTTTGTGCTAGCGCGGATGTATGTCTTGTTTGTGGATTGGCGAGTGATGTCGAAGGGTTTGAGAGAAGAGGGATTGCGGTACTAAGCGGGAAATGGGTTTTTTGGTTTTGAAACAAGTGTTGTAGGTTTCGGGAATTCGATGGAAATTGTGTATTTAGGCGTCGAAGTTGGAATGGCGGAATTAAAATATCGATATTCGATCATCGACACGATTATATCGATATTTAACTATCGACGAAGTTATATCGAGCTTCAATTATCAACATGCTTGTATCGATTTTAAAGTATCGATATTCAATAATTGAAATGGCCATGTCGATTTCAAAATATCGATATGTAATCATCAACATGGTCATATCGATTTTAAAATACCGATATTTCAACATCGACATTTTGAAATCGATGTGATCATGTCGATAAATATATATCGATATTTTGAAATCAACGTGGCCATTTCGACTATTAAATATCGATATTTTAAAATCGATATGACCGCGTCGATTTTGAAATATCTATTTTCAAATTGATAAAACAATATTGATAAAGAAATATCTATATTGCGAAGTACGTATGACCAGGTCGATATTTAATTATCGACAGTTTAAAATCGATAGAAGCATATAAACTGAAACTTAATATACGTTGATAATCGATTTCGAAATATCGATATGTAATGATCGACATGGTCATATCGATATTTAAATATCGACGTGGCCATATCGATTTTAAAATGTCGATATTTAATAATCGAAAGGACACATCGATTTTAAAATATCGATATGTAATCATCGACGTAGTCATATCGATTTCAAAATGTCGATATTTAATAATCGAAATGGCCATATCGATTTCAAAATGTCGATATTTAATAATCAAAAGGGCATATCGATTTCAAAATGTCGATATTTTATAGTCAAAAGGGCATATCGATTTTAAAATTTTGATATTTAACAATCTAAATGACCTTATCGATTTTAAAATATCGATATGTAATCATTGACATAGTCATATCGATTTCAAAATATTGATATGTAATCATCGATGTAGTCGTATCGATTTCAAAATGTCGATATTTAATAATCAAAATGGCCATATCGATTTCAAATGTCGATATTTAATAATCAAAAGGGAATATCGATTTTAAAATATTGATATGTAATCATCGACATAGTTATATCGATATTTAATAATCGCAATGGCCATATCGATTTTAAAATATCGATATGTAATCATCGATGTAGTCATATCGATTTCAAAATGTCGATATTTAATAATCGAAATGGCCATATCGATTTCAAATGTCGATATTTGATAATGAAAAGAACATATCGATTTTAAAATTTCGATGTTTAACCTAAATGGCCATATCGATTTTAAAATATTGATATGTAATCAATCATCGACATAGTCATATCGATGTTTAATAATCGAAATGGTCATATCGATTTTAAAATGGCAATATTTAATAATCAAAAATATCGAAATGGTCATATCGATTTCAAAATGTCGATAAGTAATCATCGGTGTAGTCATATCGATTTCAAAATGTCAATATTTAATAATCGAAATGGCCATATCGATTTCAAATGTCGATATTTAATAATGAAAAGAGCATATCGATTTTAAAATTTCGATGTTTAATAATCGAAATGGTCATATCGATTTCAAATGTCGATATTTAATAATGAAAAGAGCATATCGATTTTAAAATTTCGATGTTTAATAATCGAAATGGTCATATCGATTTCAAAATGTCGATATGTAATCATCGGTGTAGTCATATCGATTTCAAAATGTCAATATTTAATAATTGAAATAGCCGTATCGATTTCAAATGTCGATGTTTAATAATCAAAAGAGCATATCGATTTTAAAATTTCGATGTTAAACAATCTAAATGGCCAAATCGATTTAAAAATGTTGATATTGCGATATTAAGATATTCATATCGATATTTCATTATCAATATTGTTTTATCAATTTGAAAACGTCGATATTTAATAATCGAAATGGCCATTTACGATAAACTGAAATCGAGAGGCTAATTTTCGGGGTTAAGAGGGGGCCAAAATCAAAATATGGATATTTTTGGCGACTAATATCGAATTATGGCTTTGCAGTATGAAAATCGAGATATCGAAATCAAAATATCGATTTTGAAAATATTTATAATATGGATTTCAAAGTCGTGTTTTGAAATGTCGATTCTAAAAAAAAAAAAGAAAAACGTTGAAATCAAAAGTAGAAATATTGGTTTTGAACCGTCAAGTTTAGCGTATCAACTCCGAAATATCGAAAATCACATGACTCTTCAAATTTCATTAACCCTTTTAATCACAATAGGTTTTCGAATTCATGGCATTTTTAGAAAATTTTTGAGCGTAGTCCGACCTTGATCTGTCTATTAGTTATTAGGTCGAAATTTATGCCGTCATGACTCCAAGAAATATATGAATATTTAACATTTTTTGAAATTACATTAATTATTATGATACGTAAATAAAGTAACATTAATTATTATTAAATGTAAAAAAAGTAACATCAATTACTATGAAATGTATAGAAACAGTTTCTCGTTTTGGTGATGCAAAGATGCGCAACACATTTCATACACGAAAAATTCATTCTAGAAGTACAATTTGGCAGCTTTCAACGTTGAACTTTGCCATCGCGAAGGAAAGCTGGCCAACGGCCTACCTGGTCTTTTGCGACGACAGATATTTTCCTTGAGAGTTTTTCGAAACCTACCACTATTTTCCTTTTCCAAATGAAGATCAACAAAATTCCTTCCTTTGCCGCTGGTTATACCCGTCACCGGCTATTTTCACATAATATAACTATATCTTCTCAAGATGCGCGCGTCCTTTGAAAAACTCGACAAAAAATGCACCTCACTTGAAAGGAACACAATCGTGATCACACCTGCGTCGAATCGGCTGGTAAAAATCACTTTATCGCGGTTTTAACAGCCAATTAGGCTTATCGCGGAAGATCTAGCTGGTGCGGAGTGCAGGCGCGATGTTAACAATGGAAACCTTTCATCGTACAAGTCGTTTGAAAAAGTCCCACAGAACTATTAACTTTACAAAATGGAACCATATCTGTAACGGGATCTTCAACGAGCTTGTATCTCAATGGTGTAAGATGAAGGTAGCAACAAGGATGACATCGGAGTACCTGTGCTTAGTCGGAAGAGTTAGGGTGTTTTTTACACGTATCGAGGATTCTGTTACGTGGTGAAAATTTATCATAATTTTCCTCCTTGTTGAACGGTTTTAGATATGTGAATCAGCGTCGAGCTCGAGATACGTGTATTAGCCATTGACGTATTAGGTGAGTTTACTCGACGCTATATGATTAATCTCCTCCTTGTGTCCTCTCTCGATGAAATGACAATAAGTAATTATTCGGGCGAATTTTTTATCGAACTTGAAGTACACGTTTTGCTGTATTTTTAATTATTCCATTGGCCGAGAAATATTTTTGTTTCGAGGTGTGAGACTTAGATACGAGTCTTAATATGTCGGATATTATGGATTTAAATCGTTTGCGTTATCGTTTTCGTATTGTTACGTTGATGTAGCGAAAAAAGGTTTTATGAGGATTCTATAGTTCGATGTGCGAACGATTTGTGCCAAGGACAAGACCAGTGAGTTCATAAGTCGCGTTAATGTGAAATTTCCGAGTTTGTGGATGATGTTTTCATTGGCGAAATTGGAATTTCTCATTTTTTGCGCGAATATAGAAATTGGTGGAAAATTAGAGATGTTGAGAAGTTTTATATTTTAAAATTTTACTTAGCGCATTTACATACCTGTTTTGAATTTTTTCTCCTGATATTACAAATTTTCAAGTTTTCTAGATAAATTAGGCTTTCTAGTAGATTTTATTTATTTATTTTTTTCAATAAAATAAGATCAAATTTCCTCAACTTAATATTGCCTCGAATCCTCGATGCAACAAGTATTCAACTATTTACTTTCGCCAATCGAATCAGATTTGAAAATCTGCCACGTGGATTTCCCACTCATCACACAACTCCAAGTAACTTCGAGATGGTCCAATTTACTCACTATCGTATTCTCGTTGCACATCTCAGCGCGCTCAATTAGTCCACAACTGCCACTCAATCTGGTTACCCTACATCTTCGAACCCTCGTTCGGTTCGCCATCTTCAATAAAACTTTCAAAGGAACGTCGAACATCTCGTGAAAGAAGAAAAACGCCGAAGAAGAAGGAAAGAAAAAAAAAAACGCCGACGAAACGAAAACAAACCGTTGAAAAGATGAAATAAGTCGACGATGAAAACTCATTTCGTCTAATTGCTATTTCACGGCAGCGATTTCCGAACGTAGGTGGCGTCCATCGCGCTATTCGTAGCTGGAAATTCGACGATAGAGAGAGAAAAAAAAGCACGTCGAACATCGTAGCGAAAAAAAAAACCTCCGCAAAAAACATGTTGCAATGAAAGAAAGCTTTTTGTTGTGAAATATAAACATAAAAGCGACCATCGTTTCACCTTTTTTCAAAAGGGCGTAACCGTGCTAGCCTTTTTTGATTCAGCTAAAAAGTTTTCTATTTTTTATTTCTATTCGGCGATTCGGAAAACATTTGAAAAGGATAATAAAGGTAATTTACCATAGAACAGCGAAGTGCTCCGCTATTAGGGGATACTTTTCCAACATTAAATAATCATTTGATGTATTTTCAAAAAGCCATCAAAAGAACATCACTGTTGCCTTTGATCGTGCATTCAATCGTACACATTGTACGGCCATTACCTATGTTAGTGTACGCGCGCGTCCGAAAATAAAACGTTCTCCAGCTCCAGCTACACCTATTCGGCGGCACGCTGTAGTCTCGATACGTGTACCCCGCGCCTGCCTTCGCCTTCGTACACGCCACATATAAACCGTCTGTAGCGTACAAAGTTCGCCATCGCGAGCGTGAATTTACTTTAATTAAATTTCGCGCTCGCGTTCGAATAACTTCATTATTTAAATGGAACCTGCCGCCGCCGGATCGCCCATTATCCTTTACCTACATCTCGCGATTATAACTTAATTACCGCCAATGACGACGGCCGTCGTGGTAATGTACCGAAACGTTGAACCTTGATTTGTCATTGGATGCGTTCCTTTTCCACCGAAGTCGACTCGTCGTTTTTATGACGTCAAAACGAGTAAAAATGTAAATTTCCTTTTGCATGGTACATTGTCAATGCTAAACGCAATATCCGTTGCTCCTTTCTCTTTGCACGATACCAGCGGCGTACTTTGAAGAATAGCGGATAAGACGAAGGATTTATTTTTGCCGATTGTTTCTCAAGCAGTTGCCACGCGCAATAAGAGATGAAGTAATTGCATGAATTTTCAATTAGTTGAATAATAGGAGGAATGATCTTTGAAAGATTCTAAATCAAGATTTTTGAGGGAACTTTCGTGATCCGTTGATAAAAGCTAAAGAAAACCAAGTAATCGAAGTTTCATAATAAGTATCAGTTCCTTTGCGAATTCATAAGCTGAAAAATTACTCCAAATATCTTTCAAAAACACCAAACAATAGAGAAAAATTGGAAAACATGTTGAAATATATGTAGGTACGTTGATAATGCTAAATCAGCTTGCGTACAAGTCCGCAACACAGTGTGACATTTTCATGTCACTTCGCGAGAATGATGTTCATCATTACACGTCATTACACTACACTGTATACCACTCGTAACCGTGACACGTTACCATTACGATGACTTGTCATCACATCTTAGCAGACACGTCATCGCAACATGCCACCAAGATATAATCACACGTCTCTCATTTACGTGGCATGCCAAAGTAACATGAAAATATCATGATTACCACTTGTAATCATGATACTTCACCATGATGATAAATTGTCATCTATGACATGTTATAATGATTTGAAAAAAATTATATTTTTTGTGAAACATGAAACGATTACTTGACTTGTCATCACCACACCCATCATCATGGCAATACTATGACATATCTTCGTGACATGCCATCATTTTATGTCATTATGACCTGCTATCATAACATGATCATGAGATATCACTATAACATGCCATCCAACATGTCACTATAGCATGCCATACAACATGTGATTATGACATGTTATACAACATGTGACTATGGCATGTCATCCAACATGTGACTATGTCATGTCATCCAACATGTGATTATGACATGTCATCCAACATGTGATTATGACATGTCATCCAACACGTTGCAATGGCAATGGTATGACATAATGTGTCACACAACACACCACTATGACACGTTATCCAACATGTCACTATGACATTGCATCCAACAAGTCATTATGACATGCTATCCAACATGTGATTATGACATGTCATCCAACATGTCACTATGACATGCCATCCAACATGTCACTATGACATGCCATCCAACATGTGTTTATGACATGTCATCCAACATGTCACAATGGCACCAACATGACATAATGTCGTGTCACACAACACATCCATTATACCACTTGTGACGAGGTCAGCTGGGTTCTCCTTCGTTCGGACGTAGTTCCAGCGATTAGCCGGCAGAATCGATGTGACGTATTCGATCCTGTTTCGTACAAAGGTTTCGTATCTTGATGCGAGGCCCTTGAGCCATGCTAATACGACTGTAGAGTCGCAAGACACCGTAGCTTGGGAAACGTCGTAGCGGAGTGCGTCAACTACTGCACTGATCAGTTTACAGGGCAATACAGTGTCTAATAGTTGGAGACGGGGTATTGTTACGTCCCATGTCATTATGATATGTCCATAGCAATGACTTGTCATCATATCATGTCATCTATATGACTTGTTATGATGACGTGAAAATATCGAGATTGTCATTAGTGACCATGGCACGTCACCACGACAACGACTTGTCATCGTTTCATGTCATTGGAGGTGAAGAGGTTAACTTCTGAACTTTTCTTAAAATTATTCATTTAAAAAAAAAAGGTTCAAATGTCTCGGAAAAACATCTATTAAACAGTTGAAATTCATTTTTGTGGAACTATCTATTATTTGGGCGCCATTGTAATTTTTTTTCATATTGAAAAATGAAAAAAACTTCATAATATTGTTAAAATATCTTTAACGAATTTTAATCATGTCATCGCTCTTGCGTATGTGTCCATCCCCTCTTGTCACCTACTGCCCACCTCGCGAATGTATTTTCACAAATTAATTGGCAACGGAGAGCAGCCGGCTTCGAATGCATGAAATCTGCACATGTCGAAAACCTTGTGGATGTCGCCTGACATTCGAAGGAAATGGTAAAAGCGTACGACGAATACTAATGCCATCGGTAACAATAGCCTTACCTAGGTTTAACGTAAAATAATACGACGGCAGCAGCAGCGGTGGCAACGACGTAAAAAAAAATAAGAGCACCAAAGTCGTAAAAATATGCGCGATGCTACCGTACGGATGACAGAACACAGAGGATAAAAAGATAATGAAGTAATAATGACCGAGATAACGATCAAGTTGAGGACGACCGAATGCGCTGGCGACGACTTGTGGATGAACTGACGAGTAATTTAAAGTGTACAAGAGCCGTGTGCCTGTTGTAGCATAAAGCGACCGCTGGACAAGTTCCTGCGATAGAAAAAGGATCTTTTACAAGGTTCAAGTATATGGCGAAGCGGGTGCCTGGGTAATTAACCGCGTCAATGGATGTGGCACGCGGAGCTACGTCGATAAGAGGCGACAAACGGAGAATGGTCGTGATCGAGGATTAAGTCGAGGTAACGGATCGGTTTTGACGAGATGGTATTGGAATCCGGATTACGTGAAAGTGTCGTTGATCGGATGAGGATATGTGGAGATGACTTGGTTGCGTCGATATCGAGAATTGAGGCGACAATTTCGTAGGAAATCGGCGGCGATACCTTGGACGTTGTTAAATTCGTAGACGAGGACGTATTCGGTGTATTGGCGAACATTCGTGTAAACGTGACGGCGTGACGATGTCCGATGTACTGTTTTTATATCTAATGAAAACTAATTGAATATTTATAAGGGTAATTAGTTTTTCTTTTGGCGTTTTGGTTATACTTGCGAGTTTTTTTGACGGAAATTACGACCTTTATTAAAGTGTATTTAATTATATGAAAATTAGGTGCGCGCCTTCGCCGCGTCGTAGGTTTTTTTTTTTTGGAGGCTAAGATCTCATCTTTGTTTGCGAGTAACGTTTCATTCTCAGGCGACTTCTCACAATGTCCTCCAAAGCATGACATGTGCTACGATAATTATTTTTATTACGTCTCTCCGTCCATCTCTTTCTCTAAATAATTAACCGAAAGTATGGCCCTCTACCGATTGCAATTACCGTAAACGAACTGGTTCCGACATTATTAATAAAGCTTATTAATTCCTTTGTCAAATATCCGCGAACGCGTTACTTTTTTAACTGTTTTTCCTTCTGGTTCTTCTGTTGTACTGGTTTTTTGGTTCTCTTCCTCCTGCGCAACGTATGGTTTTACTTTTTCTAATACGTTAACCCTGTAATTAGCGGAATCACATCGAGATAGAACCGTGCCGGACTCGTGGTTTAATTAATGCCTTTCGAATGGTCATTAAAAATGTGACAATGTACGTGATGGAAATTTTCACGAGTGGACGCTTCGCCGACGCCGCCTTCTTGTGGATTTTTTTTTCTTTTTGCGCAGCGAATGTAAACGAAGCGTCGGTTCAGGTGGAGGATTTTTGCGATGAGAGTTATGTGGCGGCGGAGCGAGGAGAGGTGTCGTGGAATTGGTGGAATTCGCGTGATCCGCGATGACGTAGGTAGCAGGACGAAGTGGAAATTTTGATAATTTGGGAATTTTGATAGGCGGAGGGAGAAGGGAAGCAGTGGCGCGAAATACGGTGAAAGGGATTTTAAACGATTTTTATTTCGATTTTGATATTTTATTATTTATGTTTCCAATAGTTGGATTCGATTTTGTTATTTTTGTATTTCGATTTAGACTAATTTCGATTTTCAAGATGCGATGTTTTAATTGTCGATTTTGATATTTCAATTTTAATTCGAATATTTTGATCGTTACCCATTTTCGATGTATTTCGACTTCGCGATAGCAATATTTTGATTTTGATATTTTAATGATGTTCGAATTTAGTATAAGTACATTTTCGTCTCGATATTTCGATTTCCATTATCGATGATTTATTTCGATATTTCAATTTCGATGTTTCGATTTGTATTTCAGAGTTCGAATTTTAATATGTGATTTTAAATGTTTCGATATTTCGGTACATCGATTTTTATTGGGTCGATTTCATTTCAATTACATTTCGATAGTTCAGTGGTACGTGCATATTTCGATTTTGGAATTTCGATGTTTTGAATGTGATATTTCGATTTCGATTTTATAACAAGAATTTCGGTATTTTAATTTCAATGTTTCCATAAATGATTTTTTATTTGTCGATTTTAATATTTTGATACTCGAATTGTAACGTGTTTCGATTTCGATCAGTCAATCTCGATATTACCATCGAAAATGCCAAAATTCGAACTTTGGTATCTCGATTTCGTTATTTTGATGTTTCGATTTCGATTTTCGATTTTAATATTTTTATATGCCATTTTAGTATTTTGTTGTCGATGTTTCGATATTTCGATATTTCGATATTTACCCCAATATTTCAATGTGTCGATATTATTATTTCGATTTCGATGTTTTGACAGTCTTAATTCCACTATTTCGATATTTCTACGTTGATGTTTTCATGTGTATTTCAATATTTCGATATCGATTTCATTTTATAGATTTTAATATAACGATTTCGATATTTTGATATTTCGATATATCGATATATCGATTTAGTTGGTTGATTGTCATGTTTTGAATTCGATGCTTCGATGATCTAATTTCGATATTTCAATGTCGATATTTTTGGGTTTACTTCGATATATCGATATTTCGATATCAATTTTATTTTATAAATTTTCGTACTTGGATTTCGATGCTATGATTTTCACGTAGATGTCTAAATTTTGATGTCGCAGTTTAGGTATTTTGACATTTCGAAGTATCGATTTAATTTGTCGATTGTAATGTTTCGATTTCAATGCTTCGATAATCTAACTTGAATATTTCGATTTTTTGATTGTAATGTTTCAATATAGATATTTTCGGTTTTATTTCGATATATCGATATTTTGATATCGATTTTATTTTCGATGTTGTAACTTTTACGTCAGCGTATCGATTTTGGTATTTTGATATTTCGATATATCGATTTAATTAGTCGATTGTTAAGTTTCGATTTCAGTGCTTCGATAATCTAACTTGAATATTTCGATTTTTTGATTGTAATGTTTCAATATCGATATTTTTGGTTTTATTTCGATATCGATTTTTTTTTCGATTTTAATATATCGATTTCGACGTTGTGGTTTTCGTGTCAACGTTTGAATTTTGAAAGCTCTATTTCGGTATTTTGACATTTCGATGTATCGATTTAGTTGATCGATTGTGACGCTTCGATAATCTAATTTAAACATTTCGATTTCGTGATTAATGATTTTTTCGGGGCTCGAATGACATAAACGATGCTCTTCTGCAGTGAAATTGAATGCACCTGGCTCACAACACTTCTCTTCGAATCCATCGGAAATGCATCTCCTTCGCATCGTCTCACGTTCCACTTCCGTATTACACCCCCTACTTCGCGAGGTGGAAAAAAGCACCGTTGTAGTTGTAATTTTAAAACATACGCGGTTTTTTCGCCCAACCCTACGACGTTGTTTTGCCGGAAGGTCCATCGTTGCGTCGTCGTGCCGCTTATTGCGTCAATCTGTTTGCACCCCTTCGAATGCGTGCACTAGTATCGGCGTTTGTTTCTAACAAGTGCGGTTCGTAAACCCTCGGCATGGGTTACCTCGTAACCTACATAGGATTTATCTCCCTCGCTTCTGTGCTGCGCGTATGCGGTGACGATAGAACGAAGCTAAAAAGGCGATATTTGAACTCGAGCAGGATCATTTATACCATCGGAGACGATCTACGACCACGTTCGATTAAACAATACCCTGAAGATGAAGTATTTGCGAACGCACCGCGACTAATTCGGCGAGTTAGGTATTCGCCAAAACGCAGGATAAACGGCGGCGTGTCCTTGACCGAAGGAGCCTTTGATCGATATCGCATTAAAATTAAATGTCTCCGCGCGACGACTACGGTCCTACGCTCGATGAGTTTTGGTAAATCCATTAAAAGGACCGTTAATATTGATGACGGTGTAATCAAAATTTTCGACTAGGTGCTGGCGGGTGGTTATACGAGACGGGCGGCTTTCTTATGTGCGCTTTTTTCCCTCCCTCTCTCGGGTCTTTTTATCTTTTAAGTATTTTCGAGCCTCCTACCGAGTTATACCTTGTATTTCATACCCCTAAACTAATGATACACCTATATGTTATGCCAAACCGCCCCGCTTCGTTGCGCCCTCCTTCGACCTACGATGATGGGATTTCTTTATCTTTTGTTTTGCCATTCGCGCCCCGCCATCGTGATAAATATCTTTTGTGGGATATTATATTAGATTTATCGCGTTTTGGAACGAGGTGTACGCGATGACGTTGTCGCCTGGGTTTTTTTTTTCATCGACGATCCGCGATGCGCTCGGTTATGATTTAATCATTCGCGGAATAATTTTTCATATTTGGCGGACGCGTTGAATTTGGTGGGTGGCTTGGTGTGACGAGGTGAGAAGGGTAAGGGGTAGAAGCCCGAGATGAACGAAATTATTTCGAATTTTTTCCACAATTATTTCTCTGCTGAGCGGTTAAAGGTCGTTGAGACGGAGGAGGAAGAGTAGTATACCTGATTTGAAGACAATTCGCATCAAAGATATGTTCTTGCATTTTCGATCGATTAATTAGTTTGGTACTTTTGCTAATTATTTTTTTCATAAATACGATCTGATTAAGTAAACAAGTGCATTGATTTATAATTTACATTGAGAAAATATTCCCGAAAAATATTTTGAGATATCTTTTCAGATACATTGATTCAAATTTTCGATTAGTTTCGGTTCTCTGGCTTTCAAGTCGTTTTGTTGCTTCGAGGATTTTTCGCAAATTCCAATATTTCCACGGTCCGAGTTTTAAATTTTTATTTATAATTTTATTTGTAGTTTAATATCAACGTATTATTTTTATTAATATCAAGATTTAATTTAAACATGTTTTTTCAATTTTTTACATCAAATTGAAATACTCACGATGTAAAAAAGGTCAATGTCGGTGCCAACATTTTTTCGGGGAAGGGAAAAGGAAATTTTTGATTTATTTTTTCAACAACGATATTGAAATTTTTTCATTTGAGAAATGGACGATTAAAGAATTACTCGATCGGAAGAAATTGGAATGAGTGAGCTCATAAAAACAACTAAAATTGGGAAAACCCTGAAATACTCGATTTGGCGAATATTTTAATGATGGTGAGAACTGGGATAGTCCTAGGTACCGATTTTTGAATTATTTAGGAGAAGTGGGGTCTGCGGGTTATGTTTCTCTTCTATTCAAAAATGGCATTCAAGTTTTAAAAATCAAAAAATTGGAAGCTGAGTCCAGAAAAATTCAATTTTATTTCAAAAGGTCGAAAAAATGCAATTTTAGGATAACTGTTTATGTAATTTGCCACAAAATTGTTGTAGCTCCTAATAAAACGAGAGAAAAATCGCACAAAGGATTATTATCATTCAAGTTCCCTACCCCCTTTCCCCCTTGTAATTGACAATACCTGCTCATTTTTCGACCAGAGAAAGTGAAAAGATTTCGAAGCGAAACAATGTAGCTTTCAAGTTCATTTTGGAGTAGCCCTGCAATCCTTATGGTAATTTGGATCCTGGATATCGGTAAATTCGACGATCAGGGTATTTAACAGGAGGTGGAAGTAGTGAAAAAGTAGTGGATTTTGTCGAAAAGCATGGAAAGAATGAAAAAACCCGAAGACGCGGAATATTTTTGAAAATATCAAACAAAAATTGTGCATTTTTGATAAAATACTGTCAATTTTTTATAAGGTGGTAGCACTGTCGACATCAGTGACGTCATATATATATTTTTTTAATAATCATATAATGCATTTATCTCTTTATAATTTTAATTTGATTTTTTTTCGAGTACAAATTTTCTCTTATTTGAAATTTGACTCAATTTAGGGAGGAGGGGGGGATGGTGGTGGTAAATTTGAGAGGATTTTGAAAATTCGATTTAAAAAAGTGTGGTTTTTTCGACGAAAAAAAAAATCCGATATATATCCCGAGTCGGTGGTCGAATTCGCGCTGGAAACTAGCGGAAAAAAACCTACCGCGCTCGTGCCATGTACAGTACACGTCTCCTGGTCGAATCCCCCCTCCCTCCTTGTCGTGGTTAGCGATAGTATTCGCGAACAGCGTAATGATTAATTGAAACGAAAGCCGAGCTCGCATTTCGCATTCGTGTTTTCGATTCATTTGACCATTCACGAGCTCGGTAGCGAATTTCAAACGAACAATTCAGCCAAGTACCTTCGTATTGAAATTACTCGTACGTCCGCGGCACGCGGCGACGGCCGCTTGCGCGAGGCCGCGGCGGGTATTTGACTCTGATTTTAATCCACTTAAGAGCCCGATGAAATGTCTTTTTCGATGTACACATTGGACTGTAGGTCGATGAAACAACGAGTAATGTGGAGTGGAAAGAGGGAAGCGAACGAGGCGAAATGAAAGCGGCGCGAATGCGAAAATACGAGTAACGAGCTTTTTTTGGCGGGCGCGGAAGGCGAAAGAAGAGGAAAAATTTATAAAGAACGGTAACTTTAAACATGTAACATAAATAAAATCACCCTACGCGCGGCGTTTCGTGCTAGCGAGATTTTAAAGGGCTGAATAGATAAGTCAAAAGGATATTCGATGGACTTGGGCGAATTTGCAGCAATAAACTAAAAAAGACAGCATGCAAATCCCCGTCTGTCTTTGGTTTTACATGTGTAACGCGTTGCTTCCTTTTTTTTAGTATTTCTTTTTAAAAGCTTGCGAAATTTTCTTTCACGTCGTCTTCCTCGTGGATTCGATTCTTTTCGGATAACGCGGCTGAAAGTTTTTAGGGTATCTTGGTTTTCTCGCTTTTCCACACCGCGCCCTCTTCGCGAGTTTTATCCCGATTCGAATTGCGAAATTTTCGCCACGTTCGTCTAGGCGCCTTTGCGAGCATAACTTTTTTCTATCTGGGATTTTTTTCTTTTCGCTATATCTCAAAAGTTATCTCGTACTGGTCAGGTGCTTTGTGAAGTGTTGAAAGGCGCGAAATGCAAAGTGCGGAGGTATTTTGTATTTATGGCGAGGGTGGATGCTTGTGGGATGTGTGAGCTTTGTCAGGAGTATTCTTCACGTAGACGTGGCCAAGTTTACGTGTGTTGTTGACTGCGGCATGTGTTGGAATTGTACTTAAACATCGATAGAGTCAGTTGAAATATTAATCAAGAGAATTGTTGTATCTGAGCAATGAGTTTGTGAATGGAGCTTTGAGTGAGAAATGAAAGAACACGAGATGTTGACTTGACGAATAATTGCATTTATATTAAGCAAAATATTTCGGGTAAATCCTCGGAAAATGGGGGAATTGAAAAATTGGTACCTTCGCTTGAAATCTTTTTAGGACACGAAACGAAAGAATTTAATTTAAAATGTCCAATTGACCTTTGTAATTTTGATTTCAAAACACACCTCGAAAAATTATTGGAAATTGACATTTTTATGTCTTGGCAATGGCTCATAGAATCGAAAATCGTCACGAAAAATCGTCATAAAAAATTGTCACGAAAAAACGTTACAAAAGAGTCACGCGGTTGTCATGATAACCGTCGTCATGACAACATGTCATTCTCATGTGTGATAATCTCGATGTTTTCATGCCATGATAACATGTCATAGACGACAGGTCATTGTTATGGTGACACATCATGATTATGAGTGATATAGACGATGACGAGGCGTTGTCATGCGACGTGTCATGCTTATGAGCGATAATGTTGATATACTATCATGGTGACGTGTCATGGTTATGATTGCCATGTGATATGTAATGACTTGTTACGATGAATGTCATTGGAATGGTCAAGTGTCATGGTCGTGAGTGACACATGATTATGCCTTGGTGATATGTCAGATGACATGTCATGGTGACATCTCATGATCATGTTATGATGACAGGTCAAGGTGACCTGTGATATGACATGATGTTGTCATGGTAATAGGCGATGAGAAGTCAGGTGATAATTTTTTTTCCTCTCAAAACGTGTCATGCGTCGTATATTCGTGTTTAACGAAAAATATAATTTTTTCATGTCACCATATCATGTTATTGGTGACAATTCACCGCCCTTGTGACGTGTCACGGTCACGAATGACTTGTGATCATGTCATAGTAGCATGTGAAGTGACATGACATGATGACAAGTCATCGTTACGTGACTTATCATGGTTACGAGTAACATGTGACTACAAGTACCGTCTTCGGATGAATATCATTGTCGCGAAGTGACATGAAAATGTCACACTGTGTTGTGGACTTATGCGCAAGCTGATTTTAAAAAAAAATAATTTCGAATTTGAAGTAGTGGATCTCGATGCGCAAAATTCTCACTAAAAATCCGTGGAAACTGAAAACGTCTCTCGGACGTGAACCGCAAACCTTCGACGATGCCTTTTCATCGTATCCTCACAGCTGGGAAACTAACGACACGAACAACGAGTAACTAAATCCCTCTCCTTGGAGCACACTACACGATGTCTATAAACACGAAGCAACTCGTATTGTGGAAAAAAGTTACAAAATCAAGAAAACCCCATCAAACCCTATTTCTCCTCGGTCATCTCGTCGACGCGAAGTAGAAAAATCTCGACATCTCGAATACTCGGTTTAAATCGAATTTACGCGGCCAAGCTTGCGGTTAATTTCTTGTCAATACTTTTCGTTTTCCTTTTTACACGAGTGGACAGCGAGCACGAACGCTTTACACGTCAAACGTGTCACATAACGCGTCTTATCTCAAATAACAAACGTGCTTCGCAATCCTCGTTCCCTCGTCTACTCGCCGGAGTTCCCGAAAACAATCGAATTGGAAGAATCAACTAATTCGTACACGATTGAAGACCTTTCGCTGTGGTTGTCGTATTTTCAAGCTTTCGGTAGCGACGGTACCGAAAATACTCGCTAGTGAATTTCAAAAACGTCCACATCGACGCGTGTAATTACACTGCGTCGTTATTCACGTCGAAGCATCTGCGTATTATCAATTTTATATTCCGAGAGATGCATGCGACATAATGGCCTCGTCTTCTTTCGATTTTATTTTCCGGTGATGGACCAGATCACCGTTGATGCGTTAGGTGTAGTTTCTCTGCGGGGCCAATTGTGCCTAAGACGTTATCGCATTTGATATACTGGCATTTGGCGGCGTGAGATGGAAGTGCATTACGTGTTAATGAAATGGAAAAAATACGTTTGGGATATTTTTAGAGTGCGCTGTTCGGTTATTTCAATTACCCGATGTCGGATGCGAATGCAAGTTTATCTCGAATTTTTCAAATTAATTTTAATTGATATTTAAACAGAAAAATAGTCGAAATAATTTTTACTAATTTTTTTCTTAAATTTGGGCATCATATGCGATTAGCAAAAAATTAGCATAACATCCTTATTTGCAATGATTATTTTTTGCTCGTGTTAAAATGGGGTGGGGGGGGTTCAGGTGTCCAGTGTGTTTCCATTGGCGGAGATCTGAACAAGAGTTTCTTGATTTTTATTTGCGGGGGACCCGGGAATGTAATAATTATATAGCTATTGCTACCATTTTTACAATAAAACCGAAAAAAAGTAATTTATTTTCCCGTAGAGGGGAGGGGGAGCATGAACAATCGGTCACCCGGTAGCATTACCAACATACTTTATTTGGCACAAAAATTCTCAAGCTTTTTAGACTCACAAGGCAACTACTTGAGGTGTCCGGCTCGGATTTGAAAGGGAGTTGGATTTTTGAAAAGAGCATGTCAAAAAACCTCCAAAACCAAAATTTTAGCTGCTCAAGTTAACTTTTCGATTTTTGGCGAATTTTTGAAATTTGAAAATTACGAAATTTTGATTAAAAATAAAGAATAAAAAAAAACTCGAAAAATAATTTTAAATCACGAAAGAAATGTTTTCCCCCTAATTCGAACCCACTGAATCCGAAAATCGCATCGGCGAGCCGTTCTGGAGCCTCCAGCGCGATTTCCATTTTTCTCCAGGAACTTCGAAATGCTCCAGAAGGCGTCCATTTGAGATTGGGCAGCTAAAAACTTGGTTCTCTCTTATTCTCAACCTACTGAACCGACTTGATTACATTTCCGGAAAATTCCAGCCAGACGCCTGGAGTAGGTTTTCCAGAACACGTTTCTAGCTGTAATGCTTTGCTATAAATAAATCTGTCCTAGAAAAACTTACTCGAGGTGTCCGGCTGTTGCCCTGCCCTAGAGGGACCTACCTCATCCACTTAGGCGAGGTTTGTCTTAACGAGGTAATTTTTGGAAATAGGGTACACGTATTTTGGGCAGCCACTTTACTACTCATAAACAAGATTGTAAAACCTTGTGAGTAACAATATATCCTTCAACATTGGCCTTGCCCTGGAGGTGCCTACTGCCTAGCTGCCTATTTTATCAGCATGGGCGAGACTTGTCTTTATAAGGTTGTCGACCTGTTGGAGCCATCCTCAGTACACATTTTCAGCTATACTGTATGAAACCTACCTTGCTTCTACTATTGGTGGAAACATTTGTTCCCATTCTTGTACTACTTTTTGACGAAATTCAAAATTTTTTCACCTTCAATCCAAAACTACCCTCATGACTAGTCTACCATGCATAATTAAGTTTAATATTTATAACATTTTGTATACAATTTATCTTTTATATAATTATACCCAACGTCAACGTCTGAGCCTCGCATAAATTCGTATTTTTTTTTTCAATTTGAGGTGTTTTGAGTAGGTATTTGGACGACACATTCGACTCGCCATCATCATCATAATCATGAATGAAACTAGAAGGATATGGTTGAAGGCTATCGTTGCTTATCAATTGAGTTTTAGTTAAGGGTTCAATTTCAACGAAACCATTCTTGAAAAATGGTATTTTTGATTTCAGGTAGGGTAAAGGACAACAATAAAAAAGTCCTAGATTTTTGTCGAGTTGATTTCTTCCAAAACCATATACTTCGCAATTATTGTCGTTCTCGCATAAGAAGTCGTAGTCTTTTGTATCATTTGGAGGATGATTATGCACTATTATGGCTATACTTTTAAAATAACTGCGAACGAACTTCCATAGGTAACGTGGATAGCCGTCATCGGAGTAATCGTGAGTTCCAGTGTAAATATCCAGGTCATAATTACTCTGAAAAACATTGAATCAAGTATAAGCTACCGAAAATTTTCATAAATTCAATGTGTACCTAAAACTTGGTATCTACTAAAGTGATTTTTAAACACGTGCAATATAGTCCCTTTTGATCACTCAACAAGAAGGTGTAAGTGCAGTGTAAAAGATATGCCTGTTTGTATTTTACCCACATCTATCATCAACTTTCTGAATTCTCTGTTCAGCTTTTTCCACGTATTATCGGCTATATTGCTCCAAATGAGACTGTAATTCATTTCATGAAAAGTAGCAATTTTCCAATTATATAAAAGTGCATCTTCGTGGGATAATAACTGAAATGGTATCAAACTCCCGTGTTCGTTTTTCTATAAAAAATACAAAACAGATAACCGGTAAATTAACCTAGATTACTGGTAAGTAAGTAAATTACCATAAATTACAGGTAAATTACCCTGAGTTACCGGTAAATTACTATAAATTACAGGTAAATTACCCTGAGTTACCAATAATTTACCATAAATTACAGGTAAGTTACCATAAATTACACGTAAATTACCCTGGATTACCGATAAATTACCCTCGATTACCAGTAAATTACCCTCGATTACCGGTAAATTACCATTAATTACAGGTAAATTACCCTGAGTTACCATTAATCTACCATAAATTACAGGTAAGTTACCATAAATTACACGTAAATTACCCTGGATTACCGGTAAATTACCCCCGCTTACCGGTAAATTACCATAAATTACTGCAAATACTTAAAACTTACGGTAATTATTGCAACCTATCAAGATTGTATCATAAAATGACATTTGCAACAATTTTGCTCACATTTGCCTTTTCGTAATAACGGTAATTTACCCCAACTGCCATAAGCTTCTGATTTAGGTCTCAGCGAAAAGGCCGAGAAGATTTTTGTAACGTCAGTTACGATCGAGAGTTATTATGAATAGAAAAAAAAGGAGTGTGCGGTAGCGAGGATTACAAAGCAGTGTGAAGGGGGTTGGAGGAAAAGCCCCCAACTAGCGAAGCTAGTTATTATATAAGTACAAAATAGATCGCTCGTATTACTTCTCTTAATTTTTTTGGCAAAATTCGTTCGGACACATTATCGCGAAAATCCTGCAAGCACAATATTTCAAGTGAATTGACTAATTGATAAGTAGATATAGGTAGGTGTAGGTACATATATTTTTGAACTAAAAATCGATAAGCAATACGCATCACGCACTGAAGCAAGTTTTGAAATTTCTTCTCGTTTTTTTGAGTAAATTCTATTAGATTTATAATACAAATTATTTCTTCTCGTCATTTCGTATTGGACATGCATCGTTTTATTTTCTTTTTCGTCGAAGCATACAACGTACAATGGGTATTGTACTTTTTTTTCACCCTGCAAACCGTGACAAATGTCCGAATGATTAAATAGTCGCGGCGAGGCGATGGTAGGCATTGAGTAATGTACGAGTGTACATCTATTTGGAAAGACTTTTTTATGGCAATTTAGGGAAAATTGAAGTAAATACAGGTAGATCTCTTTAGAAGGTACCGGGGGATCGGATGATTTTAGTATCCCCAGTCTAAAAAGAAATCAACTTTCATGCCGCATGAAGTGAGTTGGTAATGATGATCAAATGTAAACAATGAAATGATTTGATTTGGTAATTAATATTTCTTTGCCATCAATCTACTTTATACGGCCCAAATTTCATTATTTTTTTAGACGGGAGGACTAAGATTACCTGCTCGCCTGGTATCTAGGTATCAAGGTACCGGGTAACCGACTGTTCGTGCCCCATCCCCCTCGGAAAGTTAATTACTTTCTTTTTCGGTTCTGTAGTACAAATGGCAACATTGCCTCGAACAATAATAAATTTAGTCTAATCAATTTATTCTTCGTATTTACAGTAAATAACTTGAGAATGGATTGAGGGACCAAGAAAATGATCATGATGTCCTATTCAATATTGTTTAAGCCACTGCTGCAATTTTTACAATAAAACCGAAAATAATGTAATTCATTTTTCCATGAGGGTCTACAATCAATCGGCCCCCCGGTACATTTACCTACTACCCAAGTACCTAGTTACCTACATAAGTAGTGATCGAGTATAGGCCTATTTATTACTTTGGTATTGAAAAAAAAGTTTTTATCTATGGCTCCGTAACCGACGTGGTATTCATGTGTGTGACTGCTTCCGCAAGTTTTACCCGTCTTGAGTGTTGTAAGTCGTAATTGATTTTGGCATTCTGCGGTTTTGTTCTCGGCCAATTTCAATTCGCTGCCTTTTTGACAAGCGTAAGAAATGTCAACATTTTCAAATAAATGGAATCTACGTTGAAAACGATTAAATAACACGTTGAACGATCTTTTTTTTGGAGTTTTCGCGTACCTAGGTAGCAAGAGGTACCTCTACCTACTTATTGAATATTTCGAACTTGAACTTTTCGATATTATCTTCGGTTACAATATCATTAGGAACGGCCGGGTCTTGTATAATTAAACCTTTCAATATTAACGCTGGATAACTGTGTTTCTTTGGTACTGTATCTTCTACTTTTATCACTGCTCGCGTACAAAGGACATGGATGTATTAGCTGATGAGGCATAAATGCTGGTACGTTTTGGTTTA
This sequence comes from Maconellicoccus hirsutus, assembly GCA_003261595.1. Lineage (NCBI taxonomy): Eukaryota > Metazoa > Arthropoda > Insecta > Hemiptera > Pseudococcidae > Maconellicoccus > Maconellicoccus hirsutus. Next base: position 27,330 of record QBDW01000951.1, read on the forward strand.
AGCGAAAACCTATACCTACACGAATTAACGGTGTAAACACACGCGCAAATGTAGCAAAAAACCATTAACGTTTTTGCACAAAATTTCATTTTTAGTAATTTCCTTCAATTTTCAAAACTGGGTAATCGGTACCGAGCAGGATCAAGAATGAAGGCGAAATTGACGCGGAAACCGAACGCTGGAAATAAAATTTTGTTGAATGTGAAGATTCAAGCTCAACTTACGTGTCCGTCGATTTGCGCGTTTTTCAACGTTTTCTTACGTTAACAGTTGTGTAGCTTTACACGTATTTAATTTACGTACCTACTTGCACAAATTTACTCCTATTTTCAGGGTGATTCATGATACGACAATTCAGCTGTTTAAATAATTTGAAAATGGTATTTTTCGTCTTGTTCACCAATATACTTCTGTACTTGTACCTCTGTGCATTTGTTACACTTTTTTACTCGTAGTATTACGAATGATGGATAGGTGACCCTTGGCCCTCCAATCAGAAAATTTTCACGCAATCTTATACCTAATAGTTTTAACTACGTAGTGCCTAACTGCCTACGGTACATTACATATACAGTACGATAGAATTAATTGCTCGTCTATTAACTCGTCGACAGTAAATTTGGCATGTTACGTATTTCACATGGTCGAAGATTTTTTTTCCAAAATGCACAGTAGGATAGAATCGCGATTTAGCTGCGCATTGGGCCACAAACGAAGGTTCTCAAAAAAATTTTCAACGCGGTATTTCGAAAGTAGACAATTTAGAGATCTCAAAACCATATTTGTTTATTTTTTTCAAATTTTTTCTGAGTTGCGGAAAAATAAATGCGTCAGTTAGTGGCGGATTTAGTAATTGCCCGCCCTGAGGTTATCAAATATTTGCCGCTCCCTACATTGTGGCCGATTATTCGTGCCCCCCCCCCCCAGAAAATAAATTACTTTTTTTGTTTGGTATCAATCCACATTCAAGTTGAAAAATTGCAATTTATTCAATGTTTTCAGAATTGATAAAAACTACATAAATTGCAATTTATTAAATTAAGAATGAATTGACAAGACCAAATTTGATTTTTTATCGAAGAAAATGATATTCAATTTAACACTGTTTAAGTCATCGCTGTCATTTTTACAATAAAACCGAAAAAAAAGTAATGTTGTTTTCGGGAGGCGGGGGGGGGGGGCTCACGAATAATCAGTCACCCTGTATTTACATTTTTAGTAGGTACCTTGAGGGATAATTGACTAATGATTTATTAAGCTTTAAAAAAATTGCAAAAATTTTCGAATTCTTTAATTCAACCGCCTCTAGTCGTTGTCGGTGTACACTGTACAGGCGTTGAAAAAAAATGAAAAATTTAGCGCCCCCAAAATTCGGTGCCTGTAGCCTCAGCAGACTACAGGAAAATCCGCCGCTGGCGTCAGTTTCATTTGTGAATAACTTGATCAAATTTTCATTGAAATATGATTTAGAATAATGCTTTTAAAAGAGGAAAATGCGGGGTGTAAAGTTGTGGTATTTTTTCACTTTTTCAAAAAAAAAAATGAAAAGTTTAGTGACGTAGAACTTTTTTGCAGCCAGATCCAGATGTAGCCTAACAACTTTATGTCCTGAAGACCCTCTAATATGTGTATTTTAAGATGTTCTTCTTCCAGACATAACCTGTCGGTTGTCACAACCTAAATGAGTTAGCAAGCAATAAACGCCTCGAAAGTCAGAACACTTGAAAAATCAAAGATTCACAATTTTCACACAATAACTCAGTTTTGGTGATATCTTTAACCCCTGTAAGACATATCTGAGGAATATTATTAAATTAAGTTTCAGCGCACTAAAAACTTTAGGTACATTTTGAAACTTACTAAACTTCTTCCTGGGATTTTTGAACCCCTCGCCCTCCTTTGGGATATATCTGAAAAATATTGTCAGATTCGGTTTTTTAGCGCACTGAAAAACATATACTCAGGTATCACACTTGATTTTTTCTCATTATTTGAGGGGGGAGGGGTGAATCTCCACCTCTCCCCTTTAGGCCAAATCCGAAAAATACTGCTAGATTTGGTTTTTATAGCATAATAAAACACACATTGTAAAAAAATATAATACATATTTTTAGTAGTCTATTTAATTTTTTCGTATTTCTTCTCATTTTTTGGGATTTTGAACTTCCCCTCCCCTCCCTTTGGAGTATATCTAAAAAATATTCACAGATTTGTTTTGTGTGCACTGAAAAACGTATATTTCGATAGCCCACTCGGATTTTTCTCATTTTTGGAGGGATTTGAGGCTCCACCTCCCCCTCCATCTTTGAACCATATTCAAAAAACACCGCCGGATTTAGTTTCATTGCTTCAAAAAACATTCAGTAGTATATAAAACACCTGATCCTGACTCAAATTTTTATTTTTTTTCCAATTTTTTGGAATTTTTTGGAATTTTGAACCTTTCCTCTCGTCTTGTTGAGGCGAAACTAAAAAATATTGCCAGATTCGGGTTCAGTGCAATGGAAAACATATTTTGATACCCTACTTCATTTTTTCACATTTTTTTGGAATTTCAAACCTCTCCTTCCCCCTATTCTGGCAAATCTAAAAAACAATGCCGGATTTGGCATAAGCCCATCAAAAAACATGTATTTCGCCTAACTCAATTTTTGTTTTTTTACCCCCAAAATTTGTAATTGCTTCAACCCCTCCTCTATGGGGTTTTTGAACAACTCTGAGACGCGTAGCTAAGCCGCCAGGTATTAACCGCAGCTTTCGCTTTTACCAACTTTTCAAGTTGAATGAGACATCATTAGTATAAAATAATGTGCAGCCCCAATTTATTAAACTTCGGCTTGTTCTAAACGCTTATTTAGAAAAAAATCCAAGTTTTTTCATATACATACTTACACTTTATTACGCACGTAGGCGTAGACTTACGTAATATTACGTTACTAGTATGTACATATGCACTTATCTACGGGTACTTCTTTACCTACGTACATCTACATACAATTACAAACCTACATATGTACGTATACATGCCTAGTAACTGCGCAGTACGTAAACGTACACCATAGACGAATGACACATACATACATATGTAATGTAGGTAAAGGTATATCCTTTCTTGTAGGTATGAAAATTTAAAAACATCGCAGTCTATATTCATCAAAATACATTACCTTAATAGTTCAAAAATAATAAAAAACTAACTACAAAATTACAAAACTTAACATCATAGGGAGAAATTGAAAATATTTTAGCAACGCGTAAAAAATTATAACGGTCCAATTGAAAACAGATACGAAAAACAAAAGAAAAAAATCAAATATTAATCATTAATATTAATCACTAACTAACAATAATAATTACATAATAATTATAATGAAAGGAAAAAAATAAAATCCTTAATTACACCTTAAAAGCAATAGAAAAAAAAGAAAGAGAAAAATAAAAAAAATAAAATTGTTAAATTTACCCGTATTTACATACATACGACATTGAAGAATTAATATTTCTCAAAAATTACGTAGAATTTTTTATTAATATTTCTCAAAAATTACGTAGAATTTTTTGGAGTTTTAGAGATGGGTGAGGGAACGCTACCCTTGGTGGATTTTGTGACGCCTATCTCGGTTTTCGGTACAATATTAAATGGTGTTTTTTGCAGCAATTCCAACTGACGTTTGGTGATTGGTTCGATGTCATTGTTCGAAGCGAGCTTCGAAGGTGAAATATTCACTTGACTTTTCGGCCTAATCTGTTTCGCAGGCGGTTTAAATCTAACAGTTCGTATTTGGTCTTGACCAATGGGCATACCTAACAGACAAGATAACAATTGAGCTGGATTCACGGTTAGTTTTCCACTCTTGGCCGACTGCGATATAGATGTTACACGACTTAACGCCACTGTTTGTTTTTTACAATTGGCGGGTAATTTAACTTCGGTTTGGCGATAATGTTCGCGGTAGTAGCTGTCATAATCGAAAATTTTCTGCGGTTTTTTACTTTGACCATTAGGCTTAGGAATATATTTCTGCTGCGGCTTTTTCGGTTTATTTGTTTTAATTTGTTCGACGATTGGTCGGTTTTCTTGTTTAGACGAATTCGGCGAGTTTTTCATTTTTTTCAACGGTCGCGGCGTGTCCTGCGGTAGAATTTTGATACTTCTTTTTTTGGCTTTCTTTAATTCGGGGCAAGATGATTTTACTTCCTGTATATGATGCTGCTGTTGATGATTTGGTGACACTAAGGTGCCGTCTGGTAAAAATTTTAAACGTTTTTTTCTAGTTTGCATGCTGAACGTAGGCGTTACACCTTCGTCGATCACAGTGGACTTTTTATCCACCGACGTTTCTTCTTTCGGGATAATGGTACAAGTTGCAACCGGCGTTGCGGGTGTATCCGAGGCTACTACTTCGGATGGAATCACAGATGAAATTGCTCCTTGCTTCGAACAACTCTCGGAATCGCGATCGCGCGTAACCTCCGCCGGACTACTTGACTTGCGTGATGCGATTTCATTTGCGGGAAGTTCGGATAAATTCTCGTCCAATTTTGTCAACTTAATAACCGGTTTGATAAAACTAACCGAAGTCGGACTGGTAAAATACAGCACAGAACCGTTGTAAGATTTCAATTTATAGAAATACTTGGTTTTTTTGGCTTTTTTTATACTCGACGTCTTTCTCGTTTTGAAAATGATTTTTGCTTTTTTTTCATCTTTTTGGTTGATTTTTTCTACCAAAGAATCTTCGTTCTCGTTCAACGTTATCGGAGGTTTTGATTTGTTTAAATTGTCGTCACTTTGCAGGAGGACGTCGTTTTCATTTTTGACGCAATCGGATGAATTCAACATGTTTTCTTCAATGCATTCCTTCTCCAATGTCGAAACGTGGTCCACCGTTGTTGATTCGTCTTCCACGGTTTCACGAGATTTCGAATCCACTTTGGAATTACAAGTTGAATCCGCTTCGTGAAAATTTGATAAATCATTTTCGGGATTCGTGGTAACCTTCTCGTTGACTGGGTATTTCTCCGCGAATTCGTTCGAATTATCATTTACGTGTTCAACACAATTTCCAACTTGTTTACCAGCTACGTTTGAAAGTTCTGCGCTAATAATCGTTGAATCGGAATTTCCCAGGTGTACTTTAGTACCACAGCTTTCGCTTAGATATTTATTCTCAACATTACAATCACTTTTTTCCTCTTCTCTGGTCACTTCACAATTACCATCATCGACTAAACCACAAAATGCTTCTTTTAAAGGTGACAGATTCGAGTTGACCGAAGAAATAACGTTTAAAAATTCATCATTTATACTTTCTTCAGTTTTTGTCGATTTCGAATCTACCGGAACCGTGTGAAGATGGTTGTCAATCAACGACGTGTCTGGCGAATCATTGTTTTTAACCGAATTGGTCGAATCATTCAGATTCAAATTTAAAGAACTATCAACTATGTTAGATGTATTATCATCTTCGTCTCTATGTTTATCAATTTCGCACTCAGTGATTTGCTCCACGTTGTTACAAAACACTGGTACCGGTAACTTGGATATTTCAGGGTTCTCAGTGGTTATATTCAAATATTTTTCATTTTCGGATTCCTTTGATTCCTGCACTTTTTCATCAATTCTTGTACCATTTTGGTAGTCAGACAGAAATTTATCTATTGCTTGGCTAGAAAAAACTGCGTCTGTAGAAGATTCGGCCTCATTTCCATTCAACACAGTAATACCATCCGATTCTTTAATAGCAGAATTTAACGAAGGATGTGACGACAAAAATTTCTGGTACCATTCGTTTCCTGCAAAACAATGAAATATGTAGAATCTCATGATAAATTACAATTTCTTTCCCTCGCAAAATAATCGTTATTACTATTTACCAGTCTTTCTCGTAGCGTTATTAAAATGATGACGAATTTTCTTCAAATCGGCGTACTCAAAAATTATTCTTTGAGCTTCGACTTCATCGATTCTACTGAAATTACTGCTTATACTCGTGATAATTTCGATTAATTCGCAAATTTGATCATGATTAAAAATATCTGAAATAACGAATATCACGATATAATCAAGTACGCGTACACTACGTCAATTGATATCTCAAATACTTATAACCTTACCCAAATTACATTCTCCATAGTCGCCGGTGTTCCCATTTTGAACGCTAAAATCACCGTCTTCGTCTGAGTTTTTTCTGGGATCTCCGTTGCAGTGAATTGTTTCTTAAATTAAATATTACAAAACAAAATTAATAAAAGAGATGTTTTTCAAAATTAATACTAAGTCATATAGAAGTTTGTTGGTAGATGAAAAATATAAATATAAATTTACAAATCTTCATACTTTCAGATATACTCCCAAGGGGCTCGTTGTTTTTCAAATTAAATAACTTCTCTTCTAAAATATCAACAGGGATGTTGTACTTCTTAGATGTGTCGATGGCAGAATGTTTTCCTTGGCAGATAGCTAACAAAGCCTCTTTTATATCATCCTCGGTATAACTCATTTCAGTCATATTTTTTGGTCTGAAAAAAAAACAAGTTAACGTTATTAAAATCGTACTTTTCCAAAGAGTTCATCTTAAAAGAGAAAAAAAAAAGTTTCGCTTTTCTTAAACTACAAAAAACGCAAATACGCTTATGTAATTCGGTTAATGTTTACATAATTTTTAGACATTATTGGCGTATGGACAACGTATTTCACCGATAGAAATAATTACAAAATAATCAACGGTTGAGTATGTAAATAAAGAGTTTAATAAATTCTTACTCGTTATTCTATCTTGAAAATACAAGGAGCGCATTTGTTAGCGAAAAATTGAATTTAAAACATTATTCCAACATTTTCGTTACTGAAGAAATGTTCCATGTTTTCATTTGTGTACGCATATCTACCGAATGAATTATTTCATGAAAAAACACTTCAAATTATTTTTATTATACTAATTACTAATTCTTTATAACATCACGTTGATTGTGATACACTAACAAAAATTACTGTTTGAACATAACACGAACTTAAGTTGTAGGGTATTAACAAAATATTATTATTTTTTTATGAATTTTTTTGGCGATTGAACAATATCCTTCAAAGTGTTATTGAAGTGAAGTTAAAGCAGTTTGGTTTTGACTAAGAATTCAAAATTGCTAAAAAGTAAAGGCAGTGCTGCTCATAGACAATACAAATCATAGGGTGCCAGTCATCGGCCCACCACGGCAACGGCCCACCGCGACAACGACTCACTCGCACCGCTTCAATGCCCACTGGCTAAAATGACTAAACGTTAAAGTCCACTAGTTTTTTTCGACTGAGCAAAATTCGGAAATGCTCGGAAACCTTCGGATATCGCTTCGTTCAACTTTACTTTTATGTTTTTCATAGTCGTGTTATCACTGTAATCATAATTTCGTATTAATAAATTCTGGAATATCTAAATCAATGTTGTAATAATTTGTATTATAATAAAACAAAAAAGTTTAAGAACATGGAAACAAAATTAAAAGACAATACGGCACCAAGTCAGTAATCGATAATTGATAATAAATCATAACTTAAGAAATAAAAATTGCATGTAGGTACAGTATATTCGATTAACCGATTACATTACAATTCTCTATTAAAACAAAAACGATTGTTTTCGACCGTGAAGAAAAATAAAAAGAAGGATTTGCCAACTAGAATGGCCCATACTGAAAAAGAGAATAATTGTTTTCTTAAAACGATCAGTTAATCGAATTATACATAATTTTTATTTTTATTTCTTAAGTTGTTACAATTTATTATCAATTATCGATTACTGACTTGGTGCCGTATTTTTCAGTCATACACGACTATGAAAAACATACAGTAAAGTTGAACGAAGTGATATCCGAAGGTTTCCGAGCATTTCCGAATTTTGCTCAGTCGAAAAAAACTAGTGGACTTTAACGTCTAGTACAAAAACGATATATGTATTGCGTCATCGACCCACCACGTCGTTATTCTTTTCACATGTTCGGAGTTACTCCATTTACTCCGTGTAAGATTTTATTCTACAGTAAAAACTTCTTGTTTTAATTTTCTACTGTGATAATTTTATTGCCAAAATTACAATAGTGAAGGAGAAATTGTTGCATGAAATATGAATACATATCCGGGAATTTCTCTCCATGTCCATATACTCAGGAAGGAAAAAATAAATACATAAATAGTACATACAACATCAATTTATTTTCAATTACATACAATTTATCCCGATCTTATCGCCGTGCAACCGCATAGCATGACGCCAAATTAAATTACTTTGGTCATTAAAATTATGTTTAATACTTACTCAATCATAATAAAAAATCAATTTTTATAATTTCTGTGATTATGATTTAGGACAGTAATATCATAAAAATTCGCGTTTAGTGACGTAATAATTTTTTTGCATCAGTTTAAATTGAAACGCTTGAGTACCAATATTTGTTATTCAT